>JAMKCH010007595.1:0-33451 GCA_023653785.1 Ophioderma brevispina | reverse complement strand
GTTTGTGTTACATATATGTAATTTGGGTCTTCTAGAAGAGATCTCAACATAAAAATTAAGTTTTCAAAATGTTGGTTTAGCGCAAGGCTATTTAATTTTCCGTCTTTCACAATTTTCGCGTGTTTGATAACCAATGTTTTGCCCCTAATTTGCAACCAAAATAAAAAAATCCATTTTTTGTGCTGATTTGGGGTTGTCTTATGACCCTTCACATGTGGATAAATTTCCTGCAAAAAATGCCCTCGGGAAAGTTGTTTCCCTAGGGGGGTCCCATGGGAACCCCCCCCCCCCCTTGGGCACCAACGGAGTGAAACCCACTTGGCACTTAAGTGTTAAAGAGTAAGGCAGTTTGGCCGAAAAATACGTTCAAAAATGATAAAACAAACCCGAGTTAGGGTGTGCTATCCCAAAAGTGAAGCTTTCTGGAATAGAATTGTGTAATAAAACGAGTGCCTATAAGTGCCCAGAAATAATTTTATCTCAATAAGTCAAAATTTGGTGTTACGTAGTTCTGCCTATAGACCGTATTCAATAGCCCAGCCATGTTGGTGGACAGATAGACGCATTCCAGTACTACAATTTACATTCACCTGTCCGGATCCATGTGCAATCGCTAAAAATGGATCGATTGACAGATTAATGTATGTGTCCTGGAATGTATCATCTTGTCCACCAACAGTCTGCTGTTGGACGTCATATTGAATAAGGTCTATTGTGCCTGGGTTTATGCACATTGATACTCTAGTATCTTAGAAGTGTAATAAATAAACAGAACTAAAAAATGATATCAAATATCAACTAGATGAGTTGTACGTATATACAATTTGTGTCCACTGCATCTAATTAAAAAAATTATGACATAGTTTGTCCAGTAGACTGTGGTATTATTTGTGCAAAATTCATTTAAGTGTGGAACCAATTATCAGAAACTATGTGAACTTTTGTATCAATATACTAAAATTGCAGTTACGCAAGTCAAAAATACATTTGTTCCAGACTGACGGTATTCAGTCTCAGTCCTTGACATGCCGTCATGCAATTCTCTGGATGCAATGTCGCTAGTACGGCAATGACATTAACAGCGCGTGTGACATTTCTGCCTTGTTTAATATTCATCTTTCGTCTGTAGTCGGTCTTTCCAGTTCATTAAGACTACCTGGACTTACAAAAAACTTTTGAGTTTCAGGAGACCTCACAAGGAATACAAAAACAACCAACAAAAAAAAAAAAAAACAAAAGACAGGAGCCATACCATCTGCGTGAATTCAACGCAATGACACGGTTGGTGAACAGGTTGAAGATGTCTATACTGTCAATTCTCCTCATGTGGGAAGGGGCCCACTTTGTGCCCACTAAGTATGCGGTGAATGTTCTGTTCAATTAGTGAACAATGGCATCATTCATCATCTGGAGATATTGATCTCCATTGAAACTGTTCTAAATTGTTGCAATAATTGTTTCTGTTGCAGTAAAATCAACACAACGGTGAGTCTCATTCTTTCATCATTGGATGGTCAAAATTTAACGAAAGCTGCTATAGTGTACATAATCCGTTCATTGAGATGCATTTAAAGCACACCAGCTTAATTCGAATGATGCGGTCTTCCAGGACACGTGGATGGCCGTTTCTGAGCTATTGGCAGATTGTCAAGTCGACATTGATAGCCTTTTGGCTTCAATTGTGCCTTCTTATCATCAGATGGAGATGTTATCCTGTTGAATGTTCCGTCAACTCTTGGATATCGGTTTGCTCTGGTGCAGGCGGTCGATGACTGCTTGACATTGGCAGCGACTTTCCAATTCGGGGACGACCACGACGTTCCTTGTTTAGACTCTGACCTGTTTCAACTCTGCGATACTTCTCAGTATTTTTATAGAGGCACAATGTGAAGGCGGAGCACTTCGAAGCACTCCTGCATTGTACCCTGTATTCGTGTTGCTGTTCCAATCCCACTTGTGTGAAGTAAACTCAGCCGTGGTATGGAAAAGTAATGCATGTTTTATCCATTGTTTTGTTTTGTTTGGTTGTTTGTTTGTTTTGTTTTTTGTTTTTTTTTTGTTTAAACGCATATTTTTTTAAAAATATTAAAAAATTGGAATTTTATAAAAAAAATCGATATGGATGTGGTATCTGGATTGTTTTCTCTCTCTCTTGGGTGCACAATAATATAGCTAATCCAATGAACCCATTAAATCGTTTTGCTTGTCTTACAAAGAAAAAATACAAAATAACAATAAAAACACATCAATGGAGTGACTGGTAATGTTCGCACATCAGTGATTCTGCACTTTTGATAGGACAAGATAAGTTCACGTAATACTAGAGCATGTTGGCAAAATAACTTATACTTTTTTTGATTAGATGGCTTTCTTCAAGTCAAATACCTGTACATTTTGAATAATTTGTATTCCTGTTCATGAAATCGCATTTTAAAAATACGATTTTCTTACCAAGATAATCTAATCATCAGAAAAATATAATCATCAGTGAAAAACGCAAAAAAAAAAAAAAAAATATTCGCCGATTCGTTGCACGACAGATGTTGAATGTTCTGATAATCTTGGATTGTCAACACCAGTCATTTGTAATACACAATTCGGCGATATTTCACACATCCGTCGGGTCGAGGTACGTCACCTCTGATTTTCGAATCTTTCGGTGTTTTTCATACTATCGGAGGCTGAGTCCATAAAGTCAAGTTCGGCAATTTCAACAATCTATATTTAGTACATTTCCTGTAATAACAATGTCAATCATTTTATTTCACATATTTTGTATATAAATTTAAAATTGGGTAAGGTAAAAGGAGAGGGGGGTACAAACAACCACCCTTTTGTAGATGAGGGTTAACAAAATAGTTTTCCATTTTCCTAATACTGAATGATTGTAATAACAAATGAAACGCTGGTCACGTGACCTACTGACATTTCTTTTTATTGACACATTTAAATAATAAATTTTTTGTGCAGATTGGAAATGAGCTACTAACATCGAAAATGATATAACTCCTCGCCTCGGTCACTCATTTAAAAAAAAAAAATCCCCTGTGAAAGACGAGAATAAGCACCTATTTTGTTGTCATCATTATTACTATATTTGCAACAAAGCAAATGTGCGCGTGGTTTCATACCGTTCTGACAAAAATAATACCAATAACAATAACAGTTAATAAAAAGACGCAGAACATTTCAATAAAATGTAGTATGATAGATAGAAATGGAACTTTGAGTTCCTTAACGTCTAGGTCGATCTCTTATTGCATTGAATTGGCTGGCAAGGTCGATAATGCGTACAATTTGACAGGCAATTTTGATGTTTATTTGATGATTCAAGAGGTTCGAATCGATTGTGTGCATGTCCTCCAGGTGTGTTTATTTTCACGATGTTTAATTAATTATTTAAAAAAAGAAAAAACCTAAAAAATTTAAAAAGAATTAATAATCATTAAGAAATATTCCTTTTGGAGGGTAATTAGAAAACATTGGTTTTTTAAAAATATTGTTTAATAAAATCCCACATTATGTTATAAAATAAGGTAATAACATTAGCTATTAGAAAATGAAACATCAATGGAACTAGTGCGTAAAGTTTCTTTTTGACATTGGGGGGATGGGGTTGAGGAAAATCTTATGAATTACCCGTGGTTTTGCTGAAAAGATCCATTCTAGGCAATCAAGTGAAACAAAATTGCAATGTTACGAAGGATAAATCGTTAAATATACTTGGTAATTTTGTTAAACTATCAATCGGTAAAATATAGGTTAGTTTTTGTCAAAAACAACGTGAACGGGCTCAACATTGGGAGGGCGTAATTGATCATCCCCTCTCATCAACATATTGGGGATATATCCCTCACCATCCCCTGGATTGCGCCTATGAATGATGCGACTAAAATTAATCTTGTTTCAAGCCCTTTGCTGATGTTGATCTGTGTTTTCCATGTCATTACTCCCGTTATTCTTCTATTTCTTCTTCAAACCCTTCCTCTATCACCTTTCCTCAACTTTCCACTTTGTATCATTTACAATTGATTAGAATTCCAGTCTGGTATCCTTTTTTTTTCAATATCATTTCTTTTCAATCGTCGTCTTATTCCTTGTTTGTTCTCTTTTTATTCTTATTTTATGCAAGGTAAAAACCCTACTACCATTTGTCTCACTTTGTCATACTGTGTCAGTCTTGGCTTGGCTCATGCTTTTTAATGTATGGCTTTGACCATTCTCATTCGTAATGGCGGGCGTCTTATTCACCGTAATTACTTTATTTAGCGAAGCGGGGCGAAAGAACGGGTCATTTAATTCCAAAAGGAAAAAAAACACGCCCACGCACGTTTGTTACTAACTGTTATCGACTCTCTACTCCATAATGGACTTAATGGTGGGTACCAATTTCTAAAAGCAGTTCGAAGTTTTTATATAATATTCCTTGGTGTGGTAAAATGGTTGCAGCCTGAATATAGCAAAGAGATGACCAACTTGTGTGCTAACGACTATGAGCTATAGAAGGTATCTGCATTAAGCCGTATTTGGTGACAGGTAAGAGAAAGAAGAGAAAGAGAGACGGGGAGAGAGAGGAGAGTTTCAGCAAGCAATACTGATTATAAACAAGCGACAACAGTACGTGTCAAGGGATCAGAGAACCCGTGTTTACTATTCAAAAAGCAGCCTTTAATCGACTTACATGCTCTGAATATCATCATCACAACACATATATAGTATGTCTGAGGAATATGAATGAAAGCTTTTAATACTAGCAAATAGGTCACGCGGGAGGATTGAGGGGTACCCCGGGAGGGGTACATTAAACCCCGACCTGCCACTGATCCGTGAAAATAGCTCAAGCGTAGAGAAAGAACACCAATCACAAACAAAACAAACACATAAAAACAACAACAACGCAACAAAACACGAAAGAGACATCTGTTCTGGCTTATTTTAGCACACTGTTATCTGCCGAATTTTATCCGATTTAATTAAAGGGCACCTATATGATTTCTACAATCGAAAACTTCATAAAACTCCAGATCTTTGCACGTCGGTCAATTAGTAATGGCTATTCCCAGTCCCATTATACATTGCAATAGATAAATCTAAAAGCAATATAATAAAGACAATCGCATTTAGTCTTTACTTTCCTTACGGACACTTACTACAACGCGTAAAAGTCATAATGAATATTTCATATCTTGAACACTTGTGGTTTTCTTCATTTTTTTTTATTTGAAAAAAAAACATAGATATTTATTCCTTCATTCACTTTTTCCGAAGTTGAATTGAATCATATCGTCGCTGAAATAACATAGTGGCGTATGAGCATTTTGGGCAAAATGAGATAATGGTTTCATTGTAACAAAGGCCTTCATTCTGCGAATTTCAGATCATATTCTGTTTAGTTATATCACTAATTAATAGATGCGTATCTATATTAATATTATGCGTAGCGATGATTAATAAATCCCTAACTGCAAATAGCCATACCGACGTATGATGATACGCCTTTATGTCTATAACCAACCGTTCCTTTAACAACGGCTATGGCAAGCCATAAAGGGCCATAACGTATGCTGCAACGCGTTCGAGAAAGTAGCAACGACGTTGCGACATTTCGGGCACGCTTTGCGACAATCTCAGCAACGCGATGCGGTGTCGGCCAGGTCAAAATCAATGAATTTCTGTGACGTAATTAAAAACACGCCACAACAGCCGTTTCTAGATACTTTGCACCGCGTTGCAAACCTTCACAACGCGTTGCGATCTTCACAACGCGTTGCAAGCTTCGCACCGCGTTGCTAAGGTTAACAAGCCATAAGGGCATACGTATTGCCGCAACGCGTCAACGCGTTTGCTGACCATTTCGGCCACGCGTTGCGACATTTCGTCAACGCGTTGCGACATTTCGTCGTCAACGCGTTGCTGTGTCCGCCAATCAAATCATGAATATTGTACGTATTTCAAAATCTAATCTCACGCACGTTGCGGACCTTCACAACGCGTTTGCAAACCTTCACAACGTGCGTTTCTGCAATACTTTATGACCCTTATTGCTTCACAACGCGTTGTGAGTTTGCAAACTCGTTGTGAACTGCAACGTCGTTGTTGATGCTTGCAACGCGTTTTTGAAAGCCATAAGGTCCTAACGTATTGCCGCCACGCGTTGGTGGATCTATTTTTTGAAATACGTCACAGAAATTCATGATTTCCATTGGCGCGACGCCGTCAACGCGTTGCCGAAATGTTCGCAACGAGGTTTGTAACTTTCTCACACCGCGTTGCGGCAATACGTTATGACCCTTATGGCTTGTGGACCTTCGCAAGCAACGCGTTGTAAAGTCTCCCAACGCGTTGTGAATCTCGCAACGCTTTGTGAAGGCGTGCACGCGTTGTGAGTTTTCCACAACGCGTTGCTAGATACTTTGCAACGCGTTGTTGAGGTCTATTTTTGAAATACGTCACAGAAATTCATGATTTTGATTGGCCGACACCCGCAACGCGTTGCTGAAATGTCGCAAACGCGGTTTGCCGAAATGTCGCACCGCGTTGCTCCTTTCTCCGGCACAGCGTCGTTGCTGGCATTACGTTATGGCTTTATGGCTTGCCATAAAATATAAACGGCAAACACTTTTGGTCCTATTGCCGGCTTCTACTGGCGTTATGCCAGCGGCGGATTAAGGAAGGGAAAGGGCCTGTCAGCAGCTTACGGTGGAGGCCCCTTTAGTTGCTCGGAAGTGCCGTAATGGTCCAAATTTAGTGTGACTAGGTGCTGTCTGAGGGGCCCTGAGAGCGATATTTAGGGGGGGGGGCTGTCAGCCGCTGCTGACAGCTGCCTCTTCTTAATCCGCCACTGGGCGTATTATAAACGCCTTTATGTCTATGCATTATGCTATTTCTATTTACAATTGTAAACAATGTATATAGTGGATGTCGTAGCACGTAGTCAAACAGGAACAGTATATAGAAGCATAGACTCATTTTTTGTCAGTTTGATATTATATATATAGGCCTTTTAATATGACAATTCA
The DNA here is from genome assembly GCA_023653785.1 of Ophioderma brevispina. Lineage (NCBI taxonomy): Eukaryota > Metazoa > Echinodermata > Ophiuroidea > Amphilepidida > Ophiodermatidae > Ophioderma > Ophioderma brevispina. The sequence goes on along the minus strand of JAMKCH010007595.1, from coordinate 26,432 downwards.
GAATGCCAAATGTTGGAAAAAATTTTCGAGGCTAAAGAAAAGTTGCGTGGAGGCTTATGAAAGCATACAGCACGAAAAAGAGAGAGCTAGGGAAAAGGAAAGTTTTAAAGCAAGGTCTCGTCTTCTTGATCCCAGCAGAGTGGCGCTACTTTTGATTTACAAAGATATCTACTTCCAAATGCACAGAAGTGAAATTGCTATAAGAGATGAATTGCCTGCTAATAACGTCTTAGCGTTCTACAACGTTGGAATGGCGTGGCTACGGTTATGTTCAAGAGGGCGTAACCAAGCAGTGGGGCAAATGAAATAGAGTCGTACATCTTCAAATACCTGACTAGCTAACAAGGAGTGCCGCAAAGTTTTTTTATTGTGATGGATGCCCTGGCCCCCCAAATTAAAAATGAGACAATTATCCCAAGCATGTTTACAAGTGTTTGTAAACATTCTCGTCAGTCTACTGGGACACTCTCTGACTTGAATATAACCACGGTCAAGGCGAAGCCTTCTGAAGGGAATGCATTACATGATCGAACGTTAGGGAGACTTGTTTCCTTCCGCCCAGCTGCTTGTGGTTATGAGGACAGCCAGAAGAAAGAAATGTGAACCAAGAGTCAAACCATGAGGTATGACCCCTACGAAGTTATCTAGGTATGTACAGCAGATGTGTTAAACTGGAAATGACATTCCAGTACCATTGGAGTTCTCCGATGCCGACAGTGTGGTGATGGACAGTCGCTGGAAGGACTTCATGCAGTAGGGTAACGAAAAGAAACGCCACGGAAATGTACTTAAAGATGTCACATCTGAATTTTGACTTCATTGAGGTAACTCTGCTCTGAAAGGCGACACTTCGTCAAACAGGATATGCAAGAGCTGTTCATATGGGGGTTCCTCAAGGTCCATTCATTATCTGAAGACAAGTATTCATAACCTGACAAAACTAATAGATGTACCTAACTCTGTAATTCAAGTACAACAATCACGTTCAGTTCTATAGGTTATTGCCTAACTAGAAGTGTTAAACATAATGATGTTAAACATAATACCCAGACAGCCGCTACTGCAACAAGAGTGCACTTGAAAACTATAAAATGTTACATTACAAAACACGCAAATAATGCCACTACCAGGTTATTACTAGGTTTACAATTGTAAGAGTATTGTGATGTCTCAACTTTTAACCATTAATTTACCAAACGTGAAGAATAATGTCAGTCATGTCAACAGCAAACATTAACTCTCCTATATGCACAGCAACGATCCAAATCCACTGGTATTACCCTATATTTTATTATTTTTTGCGTTCTACTGGGTTCTTTAATCTGTTTGTTCTATTCCCTTTGTTGATTTTTTTTAATTTGTCTAACGATGTTATACCGCAAACGAGTACTTAATTGAGCTCATGCCCTAGTCTATAATTTTCTTTGCCCATTTACTTATTAATTTAGTTAATATAAAAATCAGGCTAAATTATGTATATTATATTGACTTATAAACTTGACATGATTTTCCTTGAATGCATCGAAACAAATGCTTTGTCAGGATGAATCCGGGATTGTTTTTGAACCTGCATTGGGCTGGGCTACTGGCTGTGTTTGCAAATAGGTTTGCTAGTTTTGTTTTCCAAAAAGAAAGAATAACTTTTGCGGACAGCTTTTTCCCTTAAGTCTTTGTGCTCCAATATGCAAATATATTTTACCCATCATCAAAATAAGTATTATGTTAGTAATTCACAAAAAAATAATAGATTGATGCTTATTTGAAGGTAGTTCTATTTACTTGTCATCAGGATTCGGTGTTTCTTACTTCGTGATGTACTGTGATATGTATATACAAGCTTATACCTTAAGTTGACACGTAATTCTCAAAACTGTATGGACACATTAAAACCTAAAAGGTCACCAATGAAACAAACCATGTAGTCCAATGTTAATCCATAGGAAATTATGTTGCTGAAATTCTTAATTTCAGCTCACATTGCCTTAACTTTTCATAGTAAACCCTCTTCCAACAAACGGATTTCTCTACTACATTCACAACAGGGGGGTACCACCACCCTGATTCTTTTCGTAATTAAGGCCAAACATTTTGTTTGGTATCAGTGTTATAGCTAACATATGTCCTGTCTGCAAAAAGTTATCGGACATTTATTTTAACAATATGACACATTGCATAACTGCAAATGTGTAAGCGAATCGACTAAAAATCAGATTTTCCGTCCATTGTTGCCATTCCTGCAAGCAAAATGGTATTTTTTGGAGAATGCTGGGGTCCCAAAGTATGCATACACAATGTTATTACTCTAAAAAAATAAGAACAAATATTCAGTATTTGCTTACAGTAGCATCTACGGAACATTAAAGTTACAATTTTTTAGACATTTCACAGTAAAGTATAGGAAGGTGGCAACCCTAACCCCCTCACCTGACCTCCCTGACAGTGGTCCGTCCATTTTTTTTTCTTCACCCTAAAATGACCGCAAAGGGGTGTGAACTTACAATGTACCTAAAATACTGCTGAAGCATTTAAAACATTTCATGTATTTTGTAGACTGCTTATTTCTTTGTCTTGAAAATAATTAAAATCACTGGTAGTGGATTTATAAATTTTCTCTCAGGCATAATGTATCAATGCAACTCACTTGTGAAATAACAGAAATGGCCATAAACGGGTATCAGTGTTATACGAGAGAAATCCAGTAACATCTATAAAAAAATAGACATACAGCCATATTATATGGAGCATAACTTTTTCTATGGGTAGATTTGATTTTTTTTAATGGTAATTTTTAATTTTTGTATTTTTATTGATTTATTAAAATTAATTAGTATTCAATACAGTGTTAAATTTATGTAATACAAATGTAAGTTATTATTTCCTATGTACTTCAAGAATAAATGATCAATATTTTAATTCAGATTTGTATAGGGTTCGTTCAAAAATCACAAAATTCCAATTGCGAATATCTCAACAAGTGGTTTTTTTTGTTGGTGATACGCCCCTATGTCTATTCAGTGACGATCATTTACGTCATTTTTCCCTCCTTTTAACGCAGTCAAGGAAACATTAATTGAGAAAGAAAACAATGAACGCATTTAGAGCGGAGAGAGAGAGAGAAAAAAAACGCCCCACAAAAAATTGAAACAAAAACCGCGCGTCCAACACCAACATGCAAGACACAAACACCCACACAACACTAACACACGCACAAGCGTAGCACACACCACACACATACACACAAAACAAAGGGACAGGACGTCGAGCACACACACGCAACACGCCAAAAATGGGCAAAACAAACGACAACGAGAACTGTAAATAACGATGTCAAAGGACAACATTCAATAGTGTGTGGGATTTCTTTGAAAAGATTATTCAGGATTGTCCAATATACTTATAAGGACGGTCTTTAGTATCACGTAGCATCATTCTTAGCTAATGAGCAAGCTTCCGGTCAGTCTTTTCGGACTTCTCATGGGGGGAGTTGGTCATAGATATTTGGAAGAATGCAGTTTCCCATGTCCTCCATTATAGTTGTTGACCCTGCTTTCAGATCCAGATTGATTCATTTATGTGTCTTTTCAGTCTTTCTTGCCCAAGTTTTTGATGGTTGCATCTTCCCAGTATATAGCATGGGTTGGGGACCTTACATGATCGGTATTGCTGATTTGTGTGGCTCTCCAGTGGTAGATATTCTTTCTTTGGGCCGGATAAAATGCTTTTTATGAGCCTTTAAGCTTCGATTGTGTTATTTCAGCTTGATTGGAGTGGATGATCGATTGGAAATGGAGATATTGGTCTGCGTGGGTTTTCTTTCTATACACAAGTAATTGATATATTGCCATCTTGTCAGGGTATCAAGACAAGGGATATTTCCCCATCCTATTCCAGCTCTAAGTAACTTTGATGGTCTTGTTGCATGATTTTGTTGAGATAAGAGTAAGATCTCTGCTGACCCCTTCTTAATAATCTCGGAATATGTCATCGACGTATCTTTCCACATCCTCGGTGACACGATATAGGAGCCGTCGCCGCCGCTTATTGTTCAAGGTCACTCCATGTAACATTGGCCACAACAGGGCTAACAGGTGCCCATTAGCTGTCCCAACTTCTTTGTGAAAAATCTGCCATCCAAAAGGAAAGTAGGTGATGGTGAGCCGTGAACTCTACAGAGTCAATGGGATTTTTTTTGGGTTTTTTATTTGTACTTAGCATATGGACATAATAGAGAGAGGACAACCAACGCGAAAAACCACCAATACCTATTCGATCCCCTTTCATCTCGACAAAAGCTAGGCAAGCGATGTGTATCATGTGCATAAACCGAGGACGTTTGTGATCTATATAAAATTTTCCTTTGCCGCGAGGTCGATTAGGTGGAATACGGGAAAAGCTGTCCACCCAAATATTTGTAATTTGACCGGATGTTGTGACCACTGACTGTAGGTTTTTTGGAAAATGCACAGTACATAACACTTAAGGGACCAAGGGGTTTCACTCCCGTTGGTGCCCCGGGGGGGGGGGGGGTTTCCATGGGACCCCCCCTAAGGAAAACCTTTTCCCGAGGGAATTTTTGCACGAAATTTATACCACTGTGAAGGGTCATAAGACAACCCAAATCAGCAAATAAAAATGAAAGATTTGTATTTTGGTGCAAAATTAGGGGCAAAAACATTGTTTTAAAAACAGCGAAATTGGGCAAAAAGACGAAAATTCAATGAGCCTTGTGCTTACATCAAACATTTTTTTAAACCACTTATTTATGTGATATTATGCTAAGAAGACCCAAATGACTATATTTAACAAAAACAGAGTTTTAGAACCCTGTATTTTTACGGGTGTTGCAAAAATACAAGTCATTTTCCAATAGAGTTTGACCGTAACGGTGTGGCAACGTACATGATGAAATTTGTGTTTGTTTTCAGCACATAAAGGGTTAATTATTTTAATGTTACTATAATTTGTTTACTTACATATATGTGTGAACTATATCGCAAAAAAAATTTGCTTTGGTTCTTTGGTTCTCGGTGTTCTTATTCTTATTTTTTAAATATTCTCAAATGACTTCCGTTAGTGCCCAGTGGTGGGGGTTCCTTGGGACCGCCCACTAATTTCTCATTAACTACGCTTGTCCGATTTTAATTTTTGGTATAAAAGAAGCGCATATTAAAGTCGAGACAATACAAAAAAAAATCGGCGCAAAATCACACGCGTAAAGACGGGCAGGGCGAAAACAAGTTTTGGTGGTCCCTATGAACCCCCCCCCCCCCCCCTTGGTCACCTAAGTTGTTAAATTTCATCTTTTTTTTGCAAGTTGTTGTCACCAATAGAGGAGAATATTGTTCAGAAAATAACCGAAAACCCCATCAAAATCCCCCATTCCTTTGTGGAGCTCACTGTAGAAAAAAACCTTGCTTTTGGGTGATTTTGTTACCCGTAAATTTTTAAAAACTTATGAAATAATATGAAAATGTTCCGATCATCACTTCCGCCTTGAGAAAACGGTGTTATGAAAATTTCATGTACCTTGGTACCAATGTTATACTTCTGAACTGGCGCCCAAGTGCGCCCAACACGTGTATTTGTACATCGAAAAGCCCACAAAATTGTAATATTTAACTTCCGGTTATGTTATTTGTTTACCGTAGTGGCCTGTTTGATAGCCGATACCATGTCGAACTGATTCCAATGTCAGTTTCCTCTGAAATATGAATGTGATAAGTCATACTTTATACCTAATGAAAATGTATAGATTATAAATAATTCAACCCTCGTCACTTTTCCGAAGGGTAGGGGGGTGTTACCACTCTCCTCTATTTTATACTTTTTTTTTTTTTTTTTCGCCCAACCAAAATCCGTGTCAATAAGTTAATGTATTGACATTTTATGCTCCGTTTCATGCCCCCCTCCCCCCCCCATTTAAACACTTGGAGTTAGGACATAAATGGTGATCCCAAGTGATTCACCTTGTTTTTTGACCCAAAAATTAACCTCATATTTTACCATAATAGTTAATGGTCAATTTCCTGTCCGGCGCTTTGCGCGGATTTTGTTCAAATTACAATTATGAATTTAGCTTCTAAATGCACATTTTTTTTGCGCGCTTTGGCGCGCACCATGTGCTATAATGGATCTTTTCAGCAAACCCCCATTTCATCCATAATGTTCATCAAGCCCATCCCCCATGTCAAAGGAAATTGAAGCCACTGCCCCCCCCCCCCCCCCTTCAGGAGGGAAATACCAACACGCCCAGTACGACACAGGAATATCACAGACATTTGATTTTATTGACAATAGCATAGCAGGTCCTTATTCTTTCCTTTGATACCAAATGAGTACAACATACTAAATGTCATAATGACGTCATAATGTCTATACCTGATGAAAATGTTAAGTTGTTTCAATATTATTTTTGGCCAGTAATTTGCAAAATATCAATGTTTCTTCCTATATGCCAGTAATTTTAAAATTTATACCTTATTCCGTAATAGTGACGTCATAGTTTCTACCTATTTTGATACAATGGAAGAGTAAAGTAATAAATTCTAAGCTATACTGTAGGTTACAAATTTATAGGATGGATGGTCATGAAAGAAAATTCAAGAGAAGGCCAGTCAGCCCTCCTGCTGAGAGGGGATCTATCGCAGTATCTTAAGCCGGTAAATGTGATTTAATAACAAAAGGCGGCAAAGTGCTAGGTCTTGTAAACTTGTTTGTTGTTGGTCCTTCCTCTATTACGTCCATGATCTAAGGATAGACGCTCTTTGAGGGTGGGTCATTTCGGGGCGCTTATCAAAAACCTTTTATCAGTATCTCTCGCCACTCGCACTAGTAACACTGTCCGTTACTGAGTCAACGAACACATCGGTAAGATATGACGTCATCGCTAACCGCTGCAGTATTCCACGATATCGCATTATAAACAGCCAAAATAGTACCGTTGTCGCAAGTTTATTAGGTGTAAGAGATAATACCCGTTCCCGGCATGCATTAGAGCAAAGAGACAATCAAGATGACGATTACAGTCGTAAATCAGCTGTGCGACGCTGCACAATATAGGACTTTTGGGTGGTAAAGGTGGGCAACTTTATAGGCTTACGATCACCGTTTGATTCAAATAGCGCGATATGCAACATTTTTTAGTGTAAAATAACTGGCGAAACGACATGTGAACGTTTGTCGTTCTTCCGACGGGACCATTTTAGCAATCGACGCGGGTGAAGCGAGGGGTCTTGAATGACAAATTATGAATGTCACTTAGGTAAGCAACACCAAAATGGGTTATCTGTGCTGGTAACGCTGTATATGTCACTTGGTTGGGTAACGAAAACTTGTTGTTACTTGTCCGAGTGACATTAGCTTTGACTCGATACGAAAAACCGGAAGTGTGACCTGGTGCTGCAGCGCCGACAACGGCGGTTATGTGACTGTTACGGTGACCAGTAACGGATATGTGTTACTAGTGAGAGTGCCGAGAGAGACTGTTTATACAAAATTCCTTTTTAATTTGTAAAAGGTGTATAGACATTGCCCCGCCATATTGATAAGGAGAAACGCAACTTCTGTTTCTTTCAATCGGCGACTCAGAACCCGCTATCCACGTTTTGTAGAGGGAAGAGTGGACTAATGGTAGTGGTTTCCTGATCAAGAGGAACAGAACCTCAAGGGACAAGTCAATGTATACCATGAATGAAAAAACGTATTGTGGCTAATAAGAAACATGACTTGAAAGCTACTTGAAACATTTCAAATTGTGAGTTGAGTTCATGTGTTCGGCCCGCCGTACTATAGGCCCGTGTCAGTCGTCCACCAGGGGTCCCGTTTCCGCAACTCAGTCGCAAATCACGTGCATTACTATGTCATGCCTGAGTGGACCAATTTGTCCAAAGCAGCACTGTGTAACTGGTAAGCAAAGGTCCGTTATGGTGAAATTACGCACGATGTTAGTATACATGGTGGGGTTACGCACGAGTTTGGGGAACGGGCTCCAGGAAAGTAACCGATGATTTATCACGGAAAATTTCCTACTTGCTCCTATATGAAATTAAAAATTCACCATTTTTTGTACCAAAGAAACAATTCTCAGCTTAATTCTTTCAGATGGTGATATTTTTGATAGAAAGCTTTACATCAGTGCAAAAATCAGAATTTTAATTTTTTTTAATAACACCAGTCATTTGAAATCTGTCGTTGCACCTTTAAACAAGTAATTATTATAAATAAATAATTATTATAAATAACTTTTACTGACGCCCTACTTTATTTGTCGCTGAAAAATAGGTCAGTATGGATGAAAGTGATAATTATAAACTGATAACAGACGACCCATGCAGGTAGAGTGTTATCTTAATTGGATATTGTCATTGGTTCATTAGGGGATGATTAAGGTCATCCACTTATCACCTGCTTATAAAAAAATCAAATGTGTTTCTCCTTAATTGCCGACACGTTGTCATTAAAATCCCAAATGGATGCGCGACTTTAATCTGTTGTTCACAGGCTAGTTGTTTTATGGAAGGTGTATAGTTTTCGATTTTATTTTTTTTTCAGTCCATCACACGGCAAAATACAAACATTCGATTTTCGTCAAACAGGACTTGAGTTAAATTTGTTTCTGCGTACGTTACTGAACATACGTCAGAAAAAAAGAAGGTACTAATGTTTCAAGTATTTATGCCTTACAAATGCTACGATTTGAAAAAAAAATCAAAAATTTGAAAACACAATCTGGTGTCGCATTTCGTCAGTTTTGAAACTCTCTGCCTGCTGACACGATACTGTCTAGATCGCCTCATAATTATTTTTTTTTTTTTTTTTTTTTTCAAGTGGACAAGTCAATGTATACATGAATTGAAAAACGTAATTGTAGCTACTTAAGAAACATACTTGAAGCTACTTGAAACATTTCAAATTTTGAGTTGAGTTCATGTGTTCGGCGCCGTACTATATGCAAGTGTCCAGTCAGTCACCAGGGGTCCGTTCCCGAAACTCAGTCGCAAATCTACGTGCATACTATGTCATGCCTGAGTGGACCAATTTGTCCAAAGCACTGTGTAACTGGTAAGAAAAGGTCCGTTATGTTGGACATACGCACGAGTTAGTATACATGTGGGGTTACGCACGAGTTTGGGGAACGGGCTCCAGGAAAGTAACCGATGATTTATCACGGAAAATAAAGGAAAAACAAAACATACAAAATAAATGCGGCAAGGCGATGAGAGGGCGCTATACCAAATCTCACACAGGGACTGTGGGAAATAAAAAAAAAACACGTCTTGATATGGAATGCTAGGGAAGGATGAGAAGTAGGGACAGATTGTTTTAGATACGTTGCGGACCTTTCTAAAGGCGCATATGGGTCGCTCTTTGAATACTGCGTTTCATTTTTTTAAACGCACCTCTGGGGTATAGCCCAACAGGAGTAAAAAAATTGCGTTTATGCGGGGTAAACTTAGCAAAATCACTTGTTGCATAGCAGATAAAGTTCGTTGGTTTTACTTGTTCAGTGAAGAGGCTTCAATGTTAGCATTTTACTGAAGAAATGTTTTAATTTGGAATATGTCAAATATTTTTTTTTTCTCTTCCTCGATCTTCTTCTTAAAGGAGCAACAAGATATTTCAAGGCATCTATATTTTCTGTGATATGTAGTGATTTCATATAAATTAGACATACAATAAATTCCCTATCTTTTATTTGGCTTCATGCAGAAATAACTTAAAATGAAAAAAAAAGATGATTTGTATATGTTATATTTCAATCGAAAACATAGGCTGAATTTCCTACTTGCTCCTATAGGAAATTAAAAATTCACCATTTTTTGTACCAAAGAAACAATTCTCAGCTTAATTATTTCAGATGGTGACATTTTTGATAGAAAGCTTTACATCAGTGCAAAAATCAGAATTTTCATTTTTTTAATAACACCAGTCATTTGAAATCTGTCGTTGCACCTTTAAACAAGTAATTATTATAAATAAATAATTATTATAAATAACCTTTACTGACGCCCTACTTTATTTGTCGCTGAAAAAAAATAGGTCAGTATGGATGAAAGTGATAATTATGAACTGATAACAGACGACCCATGCAGGTAGAGTGTTATCTTAATTGGATATTGTCATTGGTTCATTAGGGGATGATTAAGGTCATCCACTTATAAAAAAATCAAATGTGTTTCTCCTTAATTGCCGACACGTTGTCATTAAAATCCCAAATGGATGCGCGACTTTAATCTGTTGTTCACAGGCTAGTTGTTTTATGGAAGGTGTATCGTTTTCGATTTTATTTTTTTTTCAGTCCATCACACGGCAAAATACAAACATTCGATTTTCTTCAAACAGGACTTGAATTATATTTTGTTTCTGCGTACGTTACTGAACATACGTCAGAAAAAAAGAAGGTACTAATGTTTCAAGTATTTATGCCTTACAAATGCTACGATTTGAAAAAAAAATCAAACATTTGAAAACACAATCTGGTGTCGCATTTCGTCATTTTTGAAACTCTCTGCCTGCTGACACGATACTGTCTAGATCGCCTCATAATTATTAAGAAACTTTGTGGCAACAGCTTTTAAGGGGGGGGGGGTATGGGGTCTGACTTTGGTAAAAAAAATTGTTCCATTTAGGAAAATGAGATAATGCAATGGTTTAATTGTGTAGATTGTAATCTACAAAATATTTTTTTTTTTCAATCGCAATCGGACATTCGGTTCCCGAGATATGGCTGATCAAAGTGAAGCAGTGTACGCGAAATTTGCCAAAAACGTACAGTCTCCTATACTTTATCATGTGAAAAATTTAAATGGGTTATATTTAAGATATTTTAACAGATATTATTTATACGCCATTTAACGCATTTATTTTGACTAAGTCGAAGTAAATAAATACTCATATTATTTTGTCCATAATTTAAAGTAATTAAATGTACTGGGTAAGTGATTTTGTATGTATTTTATTGTAATTATTTTAAAAATTAATTACAGGACAATGGATGCACCGATTTCGATGATTCTTTCATTAATAATTATGATAATTCAGTATAACATGAAATTTAAAAACAATCCATATTTCACATTAAAAGCGCCCTCAATTTTGTCTAAATGTTTCGAGGTCTATAACTCGTTTCGTTAAAATACGCAAACAACCAAAACGAAAACGAACGTAGCTAGAGAACGCTAAATGCTATGCACAAGAAATTTGGCACACATATTTAGCACATATAGGTCTAGTGAACCATGGAGCCCGATTTTCAAAATTGTGTTCCAAATTCAAATTACGCCATTAAATTATGTGATTGGTCGATTGCTGGTTGCCATGGCAACGGTATCAAAAATCCGGCTTCATGGTTCACTGCGTATTTACCTCCTGCACATGCCACTCAAGTTTCGTATCAGTAGCTTGTTTAGTTATTTAGTTACGTCCGTTCTAGTGTTTAGCCAATTAGAGGCCTTACGTGGTTACCATGGCAACCAGAGCAAAAATTGACATGAATTTTAAAACTTTGTGACATGGGTTACAATATGATGTGTAACATGTATATACCACTATTTAGAAAAATTAAGAAAAATCACTTCAAAGTTCACTGTTTCAGATCCCATACCCCTCCCTTAAATAAAATGCATATCTTAAAGGAACATACCGGTATTGGCGCCTACCAAAACATACAAATATGCAGTGAAATAACAAATTATTAAGTTTCAAAATATATAGAAAGCTTGCTTTTCTTTCGAGCAAACGGTGCAGATTTATGCACAGAGTGCCGGTGTGAAAGTAACCATAGTCCGGTAGGTATCATAATCCAGGCTCCATAGACGACAACGGAATAAAGCGTGAAACTAATGTTGCGAGAAGAGTCAACTGAATCGATTGCCCTATTGTTCACCATTGTTCCCGGACTGTGAGCCCGTTATGTGTTCTTCGCAATCGCACACACACGTTTCATCAAAAGCAATTGTAATGCCGGTGAGGCAGGAGATATAGTCCTCCGAGCTCACAGTCCGCAAACAATGGTGAACAATAAGGGAATCGCTTCAGTTGACTCTTTACGCAACATTATTTTCGCGTTTATCGTTTGTCTATGGATCACGTACTATGGAATACCTGCCGGACATGATTACTTTCACACCGGCATATTGTTCCCCTGATTCTTTGTAACGCTTCTAGACAAATCTTGATTTGGAAGTCGGCGTAGAAAAAAAAAAAATCACCTGACCAGCGAGATTCTGCTACATGAATCGTTAGCACAACACAAGTTCCATCAAAAGTAATGTAATGCCGGTGAGGTAGAAGATATGCCCCCCGGGCTCAAAGTCCAGGAACAATGGCGAACTAATAGGGCGATCGATTCGTTGATCTTCAAGCAACATCAGTTTCACGTTTTATTCCATTGGCGTGAATGATACCTGCCGCACTATTGAGTATTTAAACGGTGTAGAAGTAAATATTGTCCGGCGTACTCATACGATGGTGAACAATAGGGCAATCGATTCAGTTGACTCTTCACGCCAACATTTAGTTTCACGCTTTATTTCCGTTATCGTCTTGGAGAACCGGGACTGTGGCTCCCGGCGGGGACTATATGATTACTTTCACACCGGTACTCTGAGAAAGAAGGCCTGATTTTAGCTTGTAGATGCGCACAACATCAACCATTTTAATACAGTCCTTGACAACTAGCACATCCAGGAATTTAGTTTTGCTTTTTTTTAGATAACGTATATTTTCTCCGCTGTCTCTACTCCGAGATACCACCCCTTGAAACCATTTGGTCCGTTATTATGAACGTATGTCATTTTTTTTTTTTCTACAAAATCCATGGATTATGCATGCTGGACTGTCCCCTTTGAGTCGTTACACTTATAGGAAGAAAATGCGGAAACTAATTAGTGTCAATCTGCAAAGTTAAAATTTGTAGACGGTACGTAAAACTAATCTGCATCCATTCCGTTTGTGTGCGTGTGTGCTTGTTATTGGTTTTGTTCTGTTTTTTTACTAGAATTAGGATAACCGGGTTGAGGCATCAGCATACTTACTCTAATTGTCCTGTTTGCATTTGGAAATGAGAGCATGATATGCGAATTTAACTTGGGACCTATTCAAGCGTTCCACTTTCAAGACAAGACAAACGGGGGTGAACTGTAAAAGTGCGGAAGCATACAGAGGGAGGTGTAATGTTTGAATGCGGCATATCCAAGAGAGTAACTGTCTGGTTCCGTAACCGAAAATCGTGGCTACTGCAATCCGCAATTGGTCTGAAGGGTAATACGATAGGTACGGCCTATTCAGATACATGTAGTGTAAAACTGAAACACTGGCTATCGTACCGCCACTTCACAATGATGATGATTGATTGAATTTATTTGGTTCTACATCAACATATAAATTTACAAACATTATATAACAATATAAAAAGATAAAAATTTCATTAAATTAAACATAATTAAAACATAACATTATAAAACAGTTGATTAAAACCAGGATTACTCATAAAAGCCATGTACAGGCTTATTTCCAATGAGGTCCAAGGGGTTACAGGGAGAGTAGAAATGTAGGCAAAAAATGGCAAAGTGAAAAAAGACAAAACCAAAAAACAGACCAAAAACCAGACTTGCGAACCTATTGATCAGTTTGATAGAGAGATACCCACGAATTGCACTTTTAAACCCTGATATATTATCAATGCATTTGAGATTATCAGGGAGGGAATTCCACTCCCTTATTGCACTAAAATAGAAGCTTGAGTCAGCAAGGCTTTTTATCTTTGGAAAATGATAATTGTTAGCACTGCCCCTTGTACGGTGGCTATGAACATCAGAAATTCTGCGGAAATTTTCTTTTAAGGGGTCGATGCCACACAGCTGGTTGGAAATTTGAAAACGTACCAGAATTCAAAAACTTCACCCTGTTTTCGACACTCAATAAATTTAATGTGGAGCGTTGCTTCTGATCAACATGAGCACGAGGCCCAAGATTGTGAATAAATCTCACCATTTTATTTTGAGTCGTTTGCCAACCTATGTTTTGTTTTTTGACTCAGACCAGAATACCATGATGGAGCGGCATAATCGAAATGACACTGCACCAATGCTGAACACAGAATCTTACGACTGTTCTGATTCAAACAATGAGCATGACGATATAGGAATTTTAGCCGAGAATTAGTTTTTTTGATAACATCACTAGCAATTCTTTCACCTGAAGTCAATTGATCAATGTTTACCCCCAGGTACTTGACACATTCTTGACCTTTAATGGTTTGATCCATACATTCAACTTTAAAATTTTCCACACCTTTCATTTTGCGCTTTGATCCAAAAATCATACACGCAGTTTTTCCAAGGGTGCAATACATTTGACAATATGAAAACAACAAAGCAAAGCGAGAACAAGCACGAGGTGTGTTGGTAGCCTAAGCTTCGTGGCCAAGATTTTTTAAGGGAGAAAGAGGGAGGCCATCTTTACAACTTTCTTCAATTCATGCACATGGAAGCCGTATATGCAAAATATCGAGCCTTTAGGAAAATATTATGAAATAAGACATACCAAAATAAAAGTAACCACAACTTAAATACAGTTGATAAATGAATGATAGGTGTCATTGTATTTGAAATTCTACAGGTCTACAAAGTTGCAACACACACGTATATATCGAGTTAAGGACATATCCTCCCAAACAAGCTTTCAAAACAGCGCTTTACAAGTAGACCCGCAGGGAAGATTTATATTTATGGAAAAAAGAAGTTTTAAAGATTGTTTTTCAAGTGATCTGGGGGAGAGAAGGAAGGGAGGAAGGAATCTTTGAAAATACTCTTAACTGTTTAAACTAACTGATTGTCTTGACAATCTGCATATGTTGTGCAACTTTCGCCACTTATATTGAAAATGTATGTTTTCTTTCATTCTCCCTTGGTGTGCGATTCTAAGAACCAAGTTAGATTTCAAAGGGTCAAAGTGTTAAATATCTGAGATCTACATGTAGGTATAGCTATAGGATGTGAGTCCAATTTTCACAGAAGATACGTCTCTATACCTAAACTAAATTTTAGAATTCCGATGTTCTATTATTCCTTCTCGAAAGTATTCAGTTTCGGCATTTCTTTGAATATTCCAGATGATTGTTATCATAACTATGATAGAACGCGTATGACCTTTAAATTAAACGTTTAATTGTTACTTTATCAAATAAAAATCTTATATTACCCTGCAGGATGTCGTTTTGACAGAAACAAGCAAATTCACATCAAGTTTTCTACATCAACCTCTGGGACTGGTCCATCAATTGTTAACTGATTTAATTAGAACAAACTAGCTGAAACATAATAAACAGCCCCTCGGAATGGTCGTGTTTTGTGAAAATCTGGGTTTTTCTTAATGAAATAAATAAAAAGTAAATCGATTATGTTGGGAGGGGAAGGCCAGTGGCAAAGGAAATCTGTCTTTTCGGCCTGAAATCATATGTATGTCAAGAAAGGGGTTTGAAGATTGGGGAAAGGACACAAATTATCAAACGTATTATGCAAAATCACATTTACTTGAAAGTCCACTTTACTATAACAGGTCAACGAAAAAACGGAAAACAAAACAACAACAACAACAAACCAAAACAAAATACAAAACAAACGAAAACAAAACAAAAAAGATAACAATATTTAACAGCAACACATCTTAAAACATAGTTTTCATCATAAATGCAAAATATCTACTATTACATTTCGAAACGTATCTGCCGACAAAATATGTTTAATGTATTTCGCTCATAATACATATTGTTTTGGGCATGTTGTGTATTGTTATTATTAATTTCATTTTTATTACATAGCAGTGGAAAACTTGGGTTAAAGTGAAAGAGGTGTGCAACTTCCGGAGAAAATGTGAATTTTGCACGCCAATTACTTTAGGCATTGATAATCCATAAAATTGATGGAGCCACTTGCCAACCCCCCTTAATGGAACACAGGTTGGGTTTCAAGGTTATTCAGGGGTCATTTTTTTAAATGTTCCGATTATGTTGAAAAGAACACCATGAGTTTGTCGGTTACAAGGATGGATTCCAAAAAGGTATAATCTCTTACCCTATCTATGGCTTATAGTTTGTGTATGGGTTAAAAATATGTAATAGTGGGGGAAATGGTTTCTCTACCTTAAAGGCTTGAAATAAGGAATTGTTAACTTATCTGTAGCTTAGTTTTCACGTTTATCCACCAAAATAGGTCATAGAATCCGATAGCTGCCACTCAGATGTTGACTTTATTCGCCATTTTTTTCATAACAAATACTTAAGATAGCCCAAAACTATTCCTATTTTCATTATATGAGCTGAACTAACAACTTGAACCATGTTTTACCAAAAATTGGAGCAATTTTTTTTTTTAATGGTTCTTTTTTTTTATAAACCAAAATTTACTTTTTCACCCATTTTGACAGTTTTACCCCAGAATTCCAAACTTATAAATAACAGTAGTTACAAACATACCTTTTTGGAACCCTTGTAACAGACCAAACATCATTGTGTGCTTTTCATCACAAATCTGAACATTTTATTTTTTGTACCCCTGTGTAACCTTGAACTCCAAATGGGGCAATGAAAGGGGTGTGGCAAGTGCTTCCATCAATTATTGATTTACCAATGCATAAGTACTGTGTACCAAAATCACGTTTATCCACATTTGCACATAAAATGTGACCCGTGTGACACTACAGTCCTTCACGACTGTATATTTCCCATTAGTAAAACATTTTTACATTTGAAATATATTACACCAAAAACACCTACCAAATATGTGCAAATGATTTTACTAGATAACAATAGTCTGCAAGATCAACACCCCGAATATACATTGCACATTACTATGAAGTTCCTTTTTCCTTTTATAATTTGTTTCCGCCTTTTCATTGTTTTTAATGCATTGCAACTGAATAAACACTACAACGCATACGAATTACAAGCTATATCAAAACCAAATTGTCATGTTCTTCATTGTGATTGAAAATCCATCAACGGGTAATATGCATTATTGAAGAATTTGCAAGTTCGATGTTATCTTAAATGTCGTGCATTGAAGTTCGAGTCGATTGTTCGAGTTTTCTACCCGATAGCAAATAGCCAAAAGCAATCGACTTGTGTACTGTGCGATCGTTTGTGCTTCTGGTAATCGCGCAGCCACGTTCAGAAATTAACTCGGACTTGTGCGAGGGCAGTTTCCCTCGTCTGGTTAGACCAACGTATTTCAGCTTGTCTTGCGCGTGGAAAACTGGTGAGATTTAAACAAGAATGTTATTTGCGTATTTCACTGTATGAAACGATCAAAAGGCAACTTAATTAATAACATAAACGTATTTTATAAAGTACAACATCAGTCCATAGTTGTTCGTCGTCGTCTTCTGCCGTTCCTGCTTCTGTATGGCTTCGTCTTGGTTTTAATACGTGGGCAGTCGAAGATGCCATTAAGCATTAAAGTGAACATCAAAATTACTATTATGTTCATGATTGAAGTTATCTCTTAGAATAACATTTTTAATTTAAGCCCATGATATTACTTCCAGTCGCAGCGAGAGGGTACAACACCTGATTTTAACGCAAGATCAAATGTTACGCGTGCCCACTAGTAATCGCTCGCGGCGACTGGAGGTATGGCTTTAAATGTCCATGGTCCTATCGTTAATAGCCTCGTCTCCAGAACCCCAAATTTGATAGGAAGTGGTCAAAATGTTGGTCCCTGAAGAAAGCTATACTATGTTTCCTTATTACCTTGTGATGGGATTCTGGGGTGAAGGCAATTCTACCAAGATGGAAACTTTATATACTTAAATTGGGTCGAGGGTACAACACCTGATTTTAACGCAAGATCAAATGTTACGCGTGCCCACTAGTAATCGCTCGCTGCGACTGGAGGTATGGCTTTAAATGTCCATGGTCCTATCGTTAATAGCCTCGTCTCCAGAACCCCAAATTTGATAGGAAGTGGTCAAAATGTTGGTCCCTGAAGAAAGCTATACTATGTTTCCTTATTACCTTGTGATGGGATTCTGGGGTGAAGGCAATTCTACCAAGATGGAAAAATGGATCACTAAATTAGGTCATCTTTTATCCTTCTTATTAAAGGATTAAAACCTTTGTGTGGCCTAGTCATTTCTTAACAACACAGGGGTGGTAATCAGCATACCACACTTATGTGACAGGAAGTTGATTTTCCTGGTCCTAACGCTTTATGTGTTGTATGTATGTATGTAAACAAAATCCCTACATTCATGAAATATTTTTTTTTCGAAAGGTCGATAAAACGTTATTTGATGTGAATGTTTGATTTTGTTGTTTACAAGGATAAACAGGCTATCAGAAGGTTTTTATTTGGTGGCTTTCGGACTTTGGGTTCAGAAAATCTGTCAATTATGCGGACAGACCTAAAGATCTGTTTGGCCACTTTTAGCCAGACAAGCGGAGAGACCGACACATATATAACACATTATATCAAAGGTAATTCACACATGCAATCTCAGTTGGGATCTATTCTTATTACAAAAAACAGATCAGTTTGAATAAAAGGTATTATAGTGTAACATAATTATAAGTAAAATAATTATTTTCAACCAATGAAATTACCATGTTTCAATCATAAAGAGTCAGTTATGAAAATCACTCCATACGAGTCAGAGTTCGTGAAACATAATGAAAAACTGCTTCAGATTTTTGTTGAACATTTCGAAGGGAATTATTTTGCACAAATACAAAGTTATATCAACGGCCATAAAATTGCGAGAGAACACAGGAATATTACAATGACACTTGATTTTGGTACAATAGATAGCCAGTCCTCCTCTTTACATTGATACCAAAAGAGTACAAACATGACCTAGTATTACGTCACAATAACGTCATTAAAAATTCGCCATGTCAACAAACTGTCAATTTGCAATAGACACACAGATATCCGATTTTCATGCGTGGTTTTGGCTCTGCTTGATGGGAAATGGACTGGTATATATGAGGACATTTTAGTGCCTGTGCTATAATAATGTTTTGGTCGCTAAAATGATAAATAATTTTCACCCGATACTGTGTTTTCATACCTTCTCAACATATTGACGTCATGCGATATTATAATGGGGAGATTGGCACTTAAATTAAATGATTCCAATGGAAAGAAGAAGAAACTCCAAAGTATCCTGTGGTACCAAATTTACAAGAGGCCGGATGTTCAGTAACGAAATCACATGGGGTGGTACCGCTCTTTCGGGAGTTTTGTGCAAAAATGGCTCATGTATACGAGGAGTTAAGAGAATAGGTTTGAGGTCAATTTGTCATATATTTACATTTGAGCAGAGAGAATGAATGGTATCTTAGTTCTTCTATGTTCATTTTTGCTTTTTGATTTATTTAATCAGTCCAATATAAAATACTTTAATGTTGATGTTTCAAGAAATAGGCAAACTGACTGAATATAGATGATGTTGTGACCTATGACGTCACTGTTGACATTCAGGACCACGCCATCTGTTGTTTTCTGGCAGGCCGGCAACATATTACAGTAGTTCTGTGACAGACCACATAAAATCTGGTTATAATTACTTGCAGAATCTTTCTGATCTAAATGGGTCACAAAATGCAGATGGTAGCTTAGCTTATTAGGCTTGATACGAAAGTTAGTTTATTTAATTCGAAACAAAGTTACAGCAAAAAACAGAATTTCCCCATGCAAATAAAGACTGTGGCTTTTTGCCCTGCCATTTTCTCTCTTACCCCAACAGTGGGCGCCATAAACATAAACAAATGTCACAATCACCTATCATAACTTTATTTGGAGTATTTTGAGGGCTACAACGGATATAGCCATGCTTTAGTAGGATGACATTTCTTCTATTTTTGGTTTTTTGTAGTTCCCATCGGGGCTAGGGGAAAACAGTGTAAATTCATAATAAATTATTACAATCATATAACCGTCTGTTCCCCACAAATAAAACCTGTCACATTTTCTTGAAAAAGAATAAAAACGGTCACTTCATCAATTTTCATTTTCCCCACATCATTGACAATGATAACGCCATAGACTTCTCAGCAAACAATGAAGTTAAGATATTCCAATCACCGGCCCGGTATACGGTGTAGAAAAACACTTCAGAGTTTTTTTTTTTTTTTTAAATTTTGGGTCTTTTATAAAAAAAATTGTCGTGAGCAGCTGAATAGATTTTCAGCATGTCTTTCCGCTCTCCCCCAGTAGACTGGTTACTTTTTCAGGACACAAGACAAAACTTAACCCATCCAATAAATAATATTATTCTATATGCGTGTTTCAATTTAACTTTGGCCATGTTTTTCATTTATTCATTCCTTTAGTCGAAAGAAGAAACTGAACAACACATGAGAGGAATTTGCTGGCAGCTTTGACCTAACAACTTTGTGCAGCACCAAAATCCGTCACCTATTCTTAATTCATTGCTATTCAATTTACCTTACCTAAACCGCGTTTTCAGAAGAAAAGTTAGTGTCAACGACCTATATTATAATGTACACATGGTTAGTTATTGTAGGAGAACGGTATTTGCATCTCAACCGAATCGTGGAGGTGATAACACCTGGCTATACAATGGCCCCACATACCGGGCCCGTTGTAAATATCTTTAGCTCATGGTGTGCTGAAGTCTAATACATATCCATTGGTCTCTCTTATAGTGGGAAAAAGAAATTGAGGTGACATTTTATTTATTTTAGACAATTGCCAGTTTTTTATGTGCGGGAACAGCAATTATGTGATTGTAATAATTATTATGAATTTACACTGGTTTCCTCTTAGCCCCTCGATAAGTAAATTGTCGTGCCGAGCAAGCTCGTGCGCGGATTGCCCATCTCTCTTTCCTTAGCGTTTGGAACCAGACTCCTCGTATTATATTTTTGCTGTGGGGGGTTCGCCCCTCCTCCCGCACAGCGAGTCTGTTACTTTCCCATCATTGATAATGCTGGTACCATTTATACACCTGGGTTAAGAGGAGTAATTGAGTAAAGCGCTTACTACTCAAGGGCGCAACACGAACCCACAACCTTTGGAGTGCGGGGCGAATGCTCAATCCCCACTGGACCACACGTGCCCTCCTGTCTATGGGGACTACAGAATTTGTTTATACAAAGAGTTAACAAAAAAAAAGTTGGTTATTTGGTCCAGTTCCCATAGTCCTACTTCTAGTTTGTAGACATCCTTGACCATTTCCACGTGAAAACTCAATTCAGTGCAAGAGTCAAATTTTAATGTTCATTTTTCCTACGGTAATGACGAAGGTTATTGACGCTATAGTCAAACACTACCGCAATGTAAATTGAAGAGTCAAATACAAAGCTTCCTGGTGTAAAATGGCATATTCAGTGTGGTGGAACATTTTAGTCACTTTTTTGCCAGTTTGGGGCCATTTTTCAAAAATCGTAATTGAAATCTTCTTTAGAAGCACGTTTTTGTTGGAGTATCGTGTGTTTTTTTAGCTTAAGAACCATTGTATCACGGTGTTTCCTTAAGTAATAAGGATTTCATTTTGTTCTTTTCAAAGAATATGCAATTTTGTATTTTAAAAATATTAACATAATACATGTAGCTCATAATTTTGTAAGAAATCATGAATTCTTTTAGTCAGTGTCATCAGCTGGCAAATGTGTCCAAATGTAATTCAAATGGGATTACAATTGCTTGGCACTTTTGTTTCTTCCAATCTGGGTCATTTTCCTCTACAGCTGTAGAATTTCTGGCTTTATATTTGGTTTCCTAATAAGAGCACCAGAATATTCCTTTCTTTCTCTGCTCTTCTGATTCTCTATAAAGCTTTTGTCCTCCCTCTTCTCATACTGTGTAGTCGTTTGGCTCCATATAATGCCTGCTACACTAGTAGACTTGAAAAGTTTCAACGATGATTACATGTGGCCCTTATGTATAGGAAACATGACTTTGGAAAGCATAGAACAGCTTTGGAAAAGCAATGTAGCATTAACACTTACATGTTGTCCTGAATTTGGTGTTGTTTGGTGTTGAAATTGAGTTAAAATAATTTATCTGTGGGAGAGCGTGGCCTAGCGGTTAGGGTGCTTGCCTTTGCGCAAATTTACCATCAAAATTCCCGGGTTCGATCCCGGTGGGGTCGTGGCAACTTGCTTGGGATTTATTCGGGTACTATCAAGTCTGGATTTGATCTGTAACCCATGCTATTGATTACATACAAGATACCGCTCTCCCTCCTCCATGGTTCACTTGAATTGGGCAAATGGAACATGAAGCATCCCGTTTCGGAGGGGACGTTAAGTTATCCGTCGGTCCGTGTACAGCGAGTCACACCTGTACATGTACAAAAGCGCGTCAGTGTCGAATAAGAGTAAGGGTTGTAAACCCCTGACTGTTCCCAATCCGTCCGCAGCCTCAAATAGCGGGGCATGTTTAGGAGCGTCCGATCATGGATACACGCGGGCCCCGGATCAGCACACTAGCTGAACAAATCCTGACACCTCCACCACAAGCCATTCCAATGCCTTGTGGTACGCGAGCAAACAATTTAAATTTCACTGTTGCAATTTTGTTTCAGCTGTTAATGATATTGGTCCAGTATCTTTCATGGACTTTTTTCACAGAATTCGTATTTCTCAAGACGATTTCTACAGTGGTGGGCAAGGACTAATTCCCTTCTATAATTCTGTATTTGTTTCTTTTTCTAGACTCTGGAAAACATTCCACTTCACACTCGGCAAGCCAGCTTTTTTCTCTCTCTCTCCCTCCATCACCGCAAATTCCAAGTAATGTTTTGTAAGCAGTATGTTCTCACCAGTTAATTCCAATTCCATCTATCATCCAGCATGTCTGTCTTCTTTTTTGTCCTCTAAATTGTATGTTTAATGTATGTTGTTTTAATGGAGAAATGATGAAGTGATGAAGTGTTTGATCTGAATAGCCCATTTTCTTTTCCTGAGTTCTGTTTAGTATGTCTTTTGCAATTTAATTATAAACTCAAAACAGATATTATGATTATTTACTGTTATACACGTCCCGCCGGGTTTATGGATGGCGGGATATATCAATAGGATAACAAATCCCTCGCCCGCGCAAGCCGCTCGCCATACGTACACTCGCACACACGCTTGAAAATGTCGCACATTTTATTCCGCGTATGAAAGCCATGTCATGTACTTATGGGAGATTCTCCTTTTATTTACCACAACCGGTCTAATAGGGTTTCGTGACACATCTTACCATTTTTTTCCGGAATGTGGTTCTTCTTGAATAGATTCCAAATTGTTGTCACACTTACATTAAAGTCTGACTCAGAGATTCGAAATATTATTTTTTGTGTAATAATTACAAATAGTCACCTAGAACTAAGATAGTAACCTAAAATGCACAATTCGAATTTGAGATGAATCTGACTTTTCGTTTTGATGCAGCTAAACATTAATGTGTAACTATTACGTCCCATATAATAAACTGTGTATAAACAAAATTCCGGATCCGGATTTTTATAACAAGTTGTGATTTTCTATATGAAGGAATCGATTTAAGCTTAGCAATTCCACACAGTAATTAGTATTATGGACAACATTATGTCAGGCAAAACACAACGATTTTTTTGGAAATTTGAAGGCGCCCACCTCATGAAATCATCTGAGGTCGCCTTTAGAGAATCATGCCTCGCTTCCAACTGAATGGTAGTATACACTGTTGACACCATACCATGACTAATCTAATTTATTAAGTTTGTTTAATAAACGGGAAATGTTTTTGGTGAAAGGGTGCACATGTCCAAATGGAATAGGTTTACATAACTTAGAAGACTTGGTTGCCATGATACCATTCAACATTTGGCTGATTTGATTTTTAAAAGCGCTCTGATTTAGTTAAACATTTTGGGTACCTTTTAATCGCTCTCTGTTCTCTTTATTCTCTTTCCAAATAGACCTTACATAGAAACATAAAACTACTGCGGTTACATTTAATGAATTGGTCACAGTCTTAAAACATTAGGTAAATCCAAATGTGGTAATTTTGTGCAACTGAAAATTTAAAAGGAATCGATTTATCACTGATGAGGAAAATCTTCTTATTAGATTTTGACGGTGATACAGGTCACATCCTCGTGACCGTGGTAATGTCAATTAGGAGCTCGTTTAGGGGAAAATCTGACGAATCTGATCCTGTCAAGGGTGCGCTGAACACACTAAAAGTCGCAAGTTATCGAATCGGATTTTAAGGTAGGTTTGGCCCGGGTTAGGCCTGCCAAATTTTTCACCGGGTTTCCGTGTATTTAAATCTCGATGTGAATTATTTGTTTTTTCAAAGAGCACAAGATGTTTTGTATGCTCAATAAATCTTGGTAACCGAAAAGATAATATTATAAAATAATAATAAACTGTATTTGTCGTTGAAAAGTCATAAAGAAAATAGCCAGAACACTTTACTTAGGGTCTTATGAATGTCATTGGTACAACTCTTTTGGCATGCCTTCGTCCACACTCATTTGTATAACATTCCAATCTTACTTACATTGTATTCTGCCTGACACATTAGGCTGCAATGCTATTCTATCATTTTTTTAAACCTGACAATATATTTTTGTTAAAACTTGAGCCCTTCGCCAATACAAACACTAATTGTATATTATTTGTTCCTTGCTAAGTAATAGAAATACACAAAGGCATCTTTTGTCTTTGTGTGTTTCTCACAAAAAGTGTTGAGACATCGCTCTTTGAAGCCAATATAAAATTGCCAAATATCCGAATGACATCGCGCGAAATATTTACATTAACGGAAGCACGTCAAATTATCAAACAATGTTGCACGATTTGTTATTTAAACCCAATCGTCTAGCGAATTTACATTATTTGAGTATTCTGTCCACCCAGGTCATTCTCACTCATCCATACTTGTATTAAACACATAGATGAATAAAATGATAATTACACCTGGCACAAATTTATCTCGTCCATGTTTTTTCGATCAATATGTGCCAAGTCAGACAATTTTGAAAGTTTTCAAATATACATTTTGTTGCCTAGGTCTTGCTCTCCATTTACACTCTCACTGTAAAAAGCGTACAGAAATGGCCTGAGATAGAAACGCCCGAAAGACGCAAACCCCCAAAACCAAAGTGCAGTTTTGGATTTTCAATGTATGCAGTGTAACTGGGACACGAACAACCGCGACCACAATCAATATTGCAGTAGGCTTTCCTCGCTCATTCAGGCGGAAAACCTCTTGTGTAAAATCAATACACACGGTATTATTGCTTGTACCACACATGCCATTGACAAATCAAAAACTGCAACTTTTGGTTTGGGGGTTTTGCCCTTTCGGGCACACTATCTCAGCCATTTTTGAACGCTTTTTTTATAAGCGAGGTTTTAAATGAAAGGGCAAGACTATGCAACAAAATGTATATTTCAAAACTTGCAAAATTATCTGACTTTGGCGCAGAACTGTCGAAAAACATGCCGAAATACTTTTTGTGTCAGTGTATATATTAAGTTACGGTAGGCTATTAACCTGTCAATCTGTAACCCCCCTTTGCTAATTATTGATGAAATTGGACATGGCAGCAGGTTAAGAGTCAGATTGATATTGCGGAGTATAAGTGCGATCACCAAGCTGTCACATAACAATCAAGTTGACAGAACCAAACAACATTCTTGAATTATATGTTTAATGTAATGACAAGACGGAAATTTAACACGAGGTTTAAATATGCTATATACGAATGAAACAGGCAATGACAAATCACGTATATCGTTGCATGAGAAGTTTTTGTATGTTTTATATTTTTTGCTTCATGCATCGGAGATTTAAATTTGTCATTTACAAACCCAACCATTCCAGCTAAGTACCCAACCTGCAACATTTATTTTTTTTTTTCAGAAAATACCGTTCTCAAACCGAGGAAGTCTGAATTTATTCCTTTCTTGTATTAATTGTGAATTTTTAGTGTTTCATAATATACAAGATACATCTGGCAACGTGCGTCTTTTATGTGTCCCTAAAGCTATCAAGTTACGAACAAAACCAAATGGCTATTTGTGATTGTTTTAACACTGTGACAAGGGGGGGGGTTCCTAGAGGACCCTCCAAATTTGTTTTCCCGCTGCCGCTTTGCGCGTGTGATTTTTGCGCCGAATGTCTTAATTGTCTGACTTTTAAAGGTTTCACACCACTAAATCTCCTCCCATTCGTTCCTGTCAAAGTGGGCGAGATGAAAAACGTCATTTCCTCCTCAATGGAACATCTCAGACCTTAAAGCAACATTCTGCTTGAAAGATCATCATATCTCCTTCCCAATCAATTATGAATTAGGGTAGTTCTCCCCCAAATTTTCGAGATAACTGGACCGTTGAGACCTAGCCTGCCACCGTGGCCCCCTGGAGGTCACGCACTTGTTTCAGTCAGGTGTTTCCTGTAAGAATCGGTTTAAAATTGTTGTCGGAT
>JAMKCH010007594.1:0-79008 GCA_023653785.1 Ophioderma brevispina | reverse complement strand
TGTGTTCCAAAGATTTCCTCCACTTATTATTGATATGCTTACCGCCACTTATTTCAAACCATTTTCCAATTGTCATAACGAAGAGGGATATTAAAAGGTAAAAAAGTCCGAATGTAGGCCAAGCATGTAGTGGAGCCACCGTCAACACAAATATCTAAACCCGTCAAAAGTAAGGCAAGTGTTTGTCGTCCCACTCGCAATAGAATATATATTCCCAGTGTAAGGGTTATAAAAACATTGAAGTATTGCCACCGCGGTCGCAATAATACAATCTTTTGTTTATCATATTTTCTAGGATCGAATATTTATATCTAAAAAAAACCTATTATTGAAAGAATGCCTTCAAACTTTCAAGGACCACTTTAATTACCAGAAATGGATGTCACCAGTTTCAAGGTGCGTTAAAACGGTCAACGTAGTGGAACATCGCTTAGAGGAACAGCCACGCTGGGCATGGTATACATTTGTCGCAGCAATGTCCAGTGTATCGAAAAACAGCCAACAAGAAATTAATGAAAACCATATAAGGGTTTCTCAGCGCACTTAAACTTGTTTCTCAAAGACCTCCAAAAAGATAACCAAGATACATAAACTAAAAAGTCTAAAGTTTGCAGAGTCGAAACCAAGAAACAAAACCCAACTTTTCATACATCCTATACCATAAACAGTATTAAACACTATGCATAGTCATTATAACTAAATGCCATAAAAAAAGGCTTGCCTTCTGCAAAGGCCGATACCACGATACCAAATTTGCCCTAAGGTCACGGAACTTAAATATTTTGAAGTTTTGCTCACTAAAGGAAGGCAAATTGTAATTTTGCTGAAACAAATGCTTTGAGACTTGGTTGCAAAAATACCCCGAGTTATTAAAGCATAACTCAAGTCTGATCTCAAGTGGTAAAACAACTTATTTGTGTCATCTCTATAATTATAGTTGGGAGACCTTCATCCAGGGAAAATGTGTTTACACTAAATTTTGTTTGTACTCAGTAAAACTGAACTGGCAATTGTGTTGACCTCAGTCCCTGGTAAGCCCTTGGTAGATATGGGAACACGATGCACCATTCATTTTGCACGAAGAATAACCCACTAGAACCGGATTAATAGGGCACAATTAAACAATAGCATTCATAAGAAAGACGACAAGCACGGCATCAAATGAGTCCAACTTGACAAAAAGATACAAAAGCACATAAACTGACTCCCGTCACCAAATTCCAAAAAATAAAACCTACGGCGAAAGGCCCATTAGCTCAAGAACAATTTGCCAAATTTTTGGCGGGGGAAAACGGATAAAACGGCCGAGTAGTTTCGCAAATAAGAGCCGACATAAAACACACGCTTCATGGCAAAATCCATCAATTTCAATGAATGATGATTTAAAAACAAAGTTTCAAACAAAATGGACCATAAACGGGGGGGGGGGGGACCCGGTAGATATTTGTTATTATAAACTGACTCATGGATTAAATTACCTTCAGGTTACATAACTCATTAAATTAAACGCGGAGGGGTTGCCAGCTTCTATGGCTTTGCCACGTTGAAATACAGCATTTCACGAGATATGAAAAAAAACTCAAATTTATGGGCAAGGTTAAAATCCCATTTTCTCCAAAATGGGTGATTATTTTTTTTTTTTTATTTTTGCATGTAATGTTGACTTAACAAAACGCGCTTCAATTGAAAAAAAATTGGTTGGAAAACGGACGCCTTGTCTTGTCACGTGACCAGAAATCCTGGGATTTGTGATAAGGCTTTTTTGGCATATTTTAGGGTAATATTTACTATAAAACAATTACATTGTGTCTAATAAATATTTTTGGCTTAAAAAGCAGATGGCAATACTTTTTACAATCTTTCTATCTTAGACGGAATGTCCATATGTATTTCAATGATTACCCCTTATTGTTTCAACATCGATCAGAAACCTGCTGCCCATGCCTTATGGGATGTTCAATTTGGGTCAAGGACAATGTGGGCCACGTTAAGTCGTATCCGCCCTAGTAATTTTCATTTACAACAAACTTGTTTTTCATGTGTTCCAAAATTATGACCACTGACTCAATCCAATGTCAAGGGTCATGTACAAGTATGACATCACACTAACGTCTGTCTTTTTGTAACCTGTTCTATAACTTAAAAATATACCCATATCGCAATTATCAGTTGATGCTAGCAACAATGTTTTCAAGAGCTTTTTTTCCCAGAGTGTCTTATATAACGTACAGGCAACATACAGTACTACAGTTTTTGCTTTTATTGACGTCTACTGAGATAAAAAGGCCAGACTGCGTCCTATGGTTTATCCCACCTGCCTCATCAATCTATGTTTCAGCACATAAAATGTTATTATGTTAAGCTGTTTATTTGCCGTTTTTCCTCATCAACAAGGCCAAATTAAAATAAATTTTGTATCATCGCACATCGATATACTATGGGGTTACATATGGAAGTCCTTCCGATTAAAAAAAGAAATGCCATAAATATGCAGATTTCTGTTCTCCAAAACAACCTGAATAAGAAGATATGATTGGTCGCCAGTCTTTCCTAGAGAAATTGGAATGCCCAAAATACAAATACCCTATCAAGAATGGGTTAAGTCATGACGACCCCCAGGTCACTCTCAAAATCCCTACTATCTGCCTCACTTTCGTTTGGGCACAGACCAGAACGGATGTGTTTAAACTCGTGCTCGCAGCTGCCCAAACGATAGAGATTACTTAGAGCTAGATCAGATGTCAATCTTAGGAATACTCCTTTAAACCAATACTAGCCTTTCAAAGTTTTTTTTCTTTCTTAGCCTTTACTAGTGTGTGATGTTCAGAAAGAATTTCTAAGAAAGTACAACAGCCTGAATGTAGCGTTTAGTTAAAATACTAATTTCCCTGTTGACTTGCAATGATAGAAAAAATTAATTTTCCACAGCAAAGGAATACACATAAATGTGATGGGAAAAAAGTAAAATTAATCACTTTTTAGGCAAAATTTGTTACATTTGAATAATTCATTGTTTACTATTTAGACCTACCAAGCCTTGAATTGGGGGGTAAATATTTTGTACAGGCTCATAAATGATAGAATAACCTCTGATTTGAAAATAAAAATCAAAAATCATTCAAAGAATGATTGTTACGTAGCATAGTGGAATCTCTACAATGTGATTTTCCGTGTACTGTTTGGTGTCCCCAAAATCAGTTACGATAGGAAACACTGACTTTTGAGTGTATAACCCCATATTACTTTCCAACGTCGAGTT
Organism: Ophioderma brevispina; assembly: GCA_023653785.1. Taxonomy (NCBI): domain Eukaryota; kingdom Metazoa; phylum Echinodermata; class Ophiuroidea; order Amphilepidida; family Ophiodermatidae; genus Ophioderma; species Ophioderma brevispina. Next base: position 75,749 of record JAMKCH010007594.1, on the reverse strand, counting down.
TTTTTTTTTCTGATAGCCTTTACATAGTGTTTGATGTTCAGAGAAGAATATTAGCAAAGTAAAGAAAATTCTGAAATATGGCCCATTATTATATTTTGCGTTTGACTTTGGTGTCCCCCAAAATGTTACAAAATTGTGACTACCATTGCTTCCATTTTCTAATCTTATTGGATGTATTATTTGCTAAATTCTACTTAATAATTTATATCAATTAATTTATAAATTAAAAAAAAAAAAAAAAAAAAAAAAGTGACCACTTCAAAGCACACTTTGAAAAAAAAATGTGAAATAAACATTTGGGTGGTTCCCCAGTTACCCGAGAGAGGCATTGACCCAGTCAATTGTTCTGGGTATTTAACAGTCCTCAAAAAGAATTTTATTATCTAAATGGATTACTTAGCTTGTTGCATTAGGACCACTCGTTCTGAATAAACAAAATAATATTTACTTAGTTCTAATGGGATCATCAACAATGGGAACTTTGCATTTTTGTGTCCCCTGTTACACAGAACACCATTTTTTTGCCCTCAAATCAGTAATGTTTTGAATTGTTTTTTGCTGCTTCTGAATTTAGTTCTTTGTATTTGGTTTATATTGATTTATAAATATCCCCATTTTGAGGGACTTTCCCATAAAACTCCTTTCGAAAAAATCAGTACTTTTAACAAACGATGATTAACTGATTTAGGCCAAATAAGCATGTCACAGTGGGTCCCTTATTTATGGAAGTATACCATATAAACTACTTATTTCCAATTGTCCGCAGGCATTCCTTCAATAAGCGCACCAGTGGTGGTGTAGCTCAGCACGGTCATTATAGGGCCTTTGGTCCAACGGTTTTTTTTTCTGACTCAGGCTGTGATTATATCGAAATTGATTTGTAGCCAGGATGATTTTATATACATCGTTTCAAAGAATGCCCCTTTAACTCGCCCATTTGACATTGTTTTACACTCATATGGGCTTGTGTCAGCAGTTCTTCTGAACGATTTTCGCAAGCATTTGGCAACAAGAAAAATAGAAGACGTAGTTCCAAAAAGTCGTCCGCCGTCCGATTTTTGTGGTCAGAGAACAAGAGAGGAATGTAATGACCCTAAGTAACCTCTGACCACGAGCAATGACAATTGACCCCTCACCTGTGTTACCCACATAAACCCCTTGTCTGCATGTATAAGCATAGCAAGCATGTACTTGATCCAGCACTGCACTAAACTCTCCATTAAGTTGAAAAAAAATGCCAATCAAAAGTGTCTCAAGGCAATTAATGACCTCAAGTGACCCTAAATTACCTTCCGGGCCGCCTCCTTATACCCCACATAGAGCCCTTGTGTCCATGTATAAAGGCACACTAATCATGAACTTTGATCTTCACTCACTCCTCTAAAAGTAAAAGTTGAAAAGTTTTCAACCAAAAGTGTATACTAAATGCACACAACACGAATCATGCCCCGTAGTAAGTCTTCCTCCGAATGCACCGGACAACTAAAAATGGATAATTTAATCAAGGATACCACTTGAATTGGCCCACATGACCTTTGACCCAATATGACATCCCATATGGGCCTTGGGGTCGCAGTTTCTTCATCGATTTAACAATAAGTTAATCATTGAAATAAATCTGGTACATCCTATAATGCGCCTAGGTTGGGTGAACATAGCAATTTCTTTGTGGGAGAAGAAGGAATTAATCAATTTTCAAAGAATGCCCCTTTAATTGCGCCTGTGACCTTGACCCAATCTTGAACACCCTATGGCCTTGGGTTATGGTCTTCTGACAGTATTTTTGCTGCAGATCAGCCCAAACGTTTGGCAAAAAGGAATATTTTCTCAAGTGTGAACAACAGACAGACCCCACAGCAGATACCGACAGACACCAAACAGACAGACAGGATTGTAGAAAGTATTCGCATCTGCTTTTTAGAGTCCACAAACCTATCTTATTAGACACGAAGTCATGTTTTATAGCTATATTACCCTAAATATGCCAAAACCGCCTTATAATCAGCAATCCCATGATTTCTGTGTCACGTGACAAGTACAACGCAATACTTTGCCCAAAAATTTTTTCATCAAATTGAAGGGTTAAATCACATTACCGCACAAAATAAAATAAAAACATAATCACCCATTTTGGAGAAAATGGGATTTTACCTTGCCCATAAATTTTGAGTTTTCATATATCGTGAATGCTGCATTTCAACGTTGCAACAGCATAAGAAGTTGGCAACCCCGACCCGTTTAAATTTAATGACAGTGTAAACATTAAGGTACTTATCCATGAAGTCAGTTTAATAAAATATATCTACCGTCTTGATGTACCATGTTGTTTGAAAATGCTGTTTGTGAGTAATGAAATTAGCTAATTTGGGGTATCCTAGACCCCTAAATCAGCAAAAAACAGAAAGCCGTTACCATGGCAACAGACAAATGCTGATTTTAATGTCATATTCTTACATGGGGGACCAATCGCTTTAATATACCCTCACAAGTTTTAATAAGAAAAATCGGTGAGATCCGTGTCCATGAGTTTGTCAACCCTAGAAAAATTGGCTCTTAACTGTTTACAAAAGAACATAACGGACCGCTTATTGAGATATTTACCCCAACCTCCCTGCCAGTCGGCATCAAAGACGGCTAGCCCCATTGCAGTCGGAAATCGCCCAGGTAGCTTTGCTTATATGCAGTTCATACTTCATCTATTAATTTGCTAACTTACTACAAGGTGTCAGTTTTATTTATTACAACTAAATGATCAACATATTTATACGTAAAATTTTATTTAAAAAACCTGACTTTTCATGGTCAAAGTTTCTCACAAAACAAAAATCGGCAATTTGTGACAAAAGATGTCGGCAGCTTGATTGTTTGGCAGCCAACCGCCTTACTGGCTCCACGCTTGCTTTTTGTATCGGTAAGTTCGACTACCGCGGCGAATACTCCCAAAATTGTGCCCGATTTCTATTAATTTTTAGACGTTTTTAACCTTCTATTGCATAAAAATTGTTGCCGATGGTACTTTATAAGAATTTTTTGTACGCATTTTGCGAGTTAGTGATGGAACATGTGGCTTTCTTTATTTGAATTTTGTGAACTTTTGGTATGCACGTAAGCTTCCCTTTTAAAACCGTTTTTGCAAGATGACTAATCCGTTTAAACTGCCGGCTGGCGTTTAAACTTTAAACACCGTTTAGAATCGACAAGCCTACCTTTAACAACAACTGACCTATGTAGTCAAAGTATTTTTTGAAGTGTCAGTGGTACATTCATATGAAGTTAATATACTTACAAAAGCATGTAGGGCAAGGATAACTCCTGTGATATGTATTGTGCAAATCTTTTACATACCTCTGAAGTTTAACCAAATTGGTTGGGCATAAATTCACATACCATATGTCCCTAAAAATTTGAAAGCCAATTTTTGTCCCGATTATTTTCCATAAAATATCCCTATCTTGAAAGGATTTAAGCTAAGGAAAATTGCTAGGGTCGAAAACACTAATAGAAATTTCTAATTTTGTACGCAAATGTTTACAAAAGTAACGCGAAGCCCTGCAATCAAAGAATTTTTTCGCTAAATTGGTGTGACCCGATGCTGGTTTGCTCTTCAAATAGTTGCGATTATTCTTTATGGTGTCCCGTGGCATAGCAATTAACCAATACTAACATCACCCTCATACCGCCGTATACAGAATTTGGATAGTATGTGCTAGGCCTTGTATGAGACACTGTATACAAACCATAAAAATCTGCTCGTTACACACTTGTTTTGTATCAGATTCATCACCCATGCTACGCTACTGCCTAAACCTGCTATTAAAAACATCTTAAAAAGTCCATACTAACTTCCTATCCTTTGTTTAACTACCTTGTCACAGGGACAGTGACATTGTGTGAAGGGAAATCCAAAAGTGTTCTATGCATTGACCATGATGTTTCCATGGTTAGAAAAAATATGAAGGTGATTCAAGGATCACATGAAGTGAGGTTGTTTTTTTACTTAAAGGAAAAAAAATACTTGTTGCTTTCTATTCTTCAGTTAAAGATGCATCTAAAATTAATAGAGACATAAATAATTTGGAATGTATTGGCTTGTGACAGACCTCTTCCATATTACCTTTGCCATTGCAACAAGATTGCATCTAGCACCTAGGCATAGCCAGGCCTGGAAAGTACCACTTTGGCAATGGTTATGAGGGGTACTCTTCTCTGAGGATTTGCATCCTCAATTGCATAACCAGTAACATGTTCTACGTATATGCAAGTAAGCCAGCACTTGTTATAAAGCTCCCAGTTTGCACTCGCCCAAATAATCACGCAAAAGAGATAGCATAGTCCAAGCTTTTTAATTGCATTTGGTGGTTAAGTGCCTGAATTGAGGTAAACTAAGCCGTTTTGAAATGGTGCCTTGAAATCAATGTTGTATTTTCTTAGTGCTCAAAATGAAGAAGAAACCTTTCAAAATCGAATCCAGACTGATGACGGATCGTTATTTATGGGCCTGTGATATCAGGCATGCATTTTAGCCAATGGTTTTTTTAAAGGTAAGATTGGGTGGGTAACCTGCTTTTTGTCCACCTTTTCCCATCACAGTGCTAGTTTTGATACAGTGGCATTACTGAGGCAGTCAGTCCAGGGGATCAAATTCCGTGCGTCTCGGTGATTTGCCAATTAAATCTCAAGGTCTTGTCAAAATGTGCGTTGTTTGTAGCATGTGAATATTGCCCAATTTACATTAACTTTTGCCAAATTTGGGCTGAAATTGGTCTTTAATCCGCAAAGATGGATGAAAAACGCTTACTGTGGTTCAGAGGGGGGACCTTCCCCCCGCCTCCACGGTCCGGTAAGCCACTGGTTTTTATGAGTGATAAGAACTGAGTTCTACACAATCAATCTTATGTTCATGTGCAATAACTTAAAGAGTTCTAAAGATTGCCTGTACCTTGTAGTGGAACTAAGGTGTTTTTGGTAAAATTCTAAAAATACTTAAGCATTTTGGGTGCTTCTCTTGTCCGATTATGCCACTTATATTAGGTTTAAACAATTTGAAAACATTTTTTGGTATTTTCTGACTTTGGGTGGCTTTTCCTTCCTGTCTTATTATTTCATTGTTCAATAAGTTTAACACTTGAAACCATTGGGTGGATTTTGCTTACATTTTGGTGGGTATTTGGGTGCTTCCTTCCTGCCTGGCCCATTCACTCTCACGAACCAAACATGCTTAAGCGTTCTGAAGTCCAACTTTAAAAGAGAAACCATTGTAAAAGAAAAAGTTATTGAATGACACCAAAAAATGTTCACTCCGCAAAAAAATGGACTTTACATGGTCTGAATATTAAATGTACAGGTTTCCGTGCAAAGATGCTCAAAAAAAAAGTGGTTCTTGGATGGGAGGTTATCCAACTTCAATCATATCCTCTAGCAAAAGGTGCTGGATTTAAGTTGGGCGGAATAGCCAGCTAAAAATGAAAAAGTTAAATTTTACCTTCTTGTCAATTCCAGCCACACAACAGAACCAGGGGAGCCCAATGAATGACAAGGGTGATAGGGTTGTAATACAAGTAAAAAGTACATTGACTTAAGGTCCATTCATACTACATGCATGCAGTGAAATGGACAAAATAATTTGACTAAACGGCAGCAGCACAATGCAGTTTGATTATATATCATATATAGATAACCTGTCATCTGAGTGGTTAAAAGTGAGGCTTAATTCAATTAGCTTCAAGAATTGAACAAAAAAATGAAATGCCTTGGGAAGATCGGGCATAGTTCATAAACTGTGCCCGGGACACCTCTTCCCAGTGTTAAAGCTGTCGTATGAACTATTAATCCGTATTATGAGTTTCATTGTGAAGCTGGTGTAAGAGATGAATATAATGCAGGACCACACATTTGTTTACTCGTAGGTGCTTGTAGTGCAAGTCTGATCCAAGAGCAGAAATGCTGAATCGCAGTTATCCAGTTTCATGCGTTGAGCTTGTAGATGAAGCATCTTCTGAAAGGACTCAGAGATGCAGCGCATAGGGCTCTACCAAACGGCAGTAAAATACACCGTGAGATATCGAGATTATAATTTTGACACGAGTGGACCAGGCCATTGCACGGGCCGTGGAAAAAGTTGCCAACTCGGGCAATTATTCAATGAGCAGCAAGGAAAATTGTACGCATCTTGCCGACAAACAAATGGCAAAAGAGACGTCGATTCGGGATCCGTTTTGGACTCCAAACATCACTCCTCAACACAAGAAAGGTTGATTGCTAATTCTTCACAAGTTTTGGACCCTAAGTTACACAAAGTTGCAACCATGGCTGCATGCCAGGCGACACAGATATAGGCCCTGTGTAGCTCCTGGTTAGGTGAGAATGTTCTTTTAATCAATTCAAATGACAAAGAATCTATAATTCGGTCTATAGAAAAAAATTGACGTTTTTTTATTGGAGCATGGTGAACTATTAGCCCCGATCTTGAAACCAGACTGTGCCCATCAGCTTACGCCTCGGAGCACCTAGTAGCAAGTATGGTTTCGAGCTACTTGGGCCTATTAGTTTCAACCATGCTCCAGCAGAGCAGTCAGATATTGGATACTGATGTTGCTGTTGAATTGAGTCAGATATGGTTTTCATTCATTTTCACTGCGCTGCATTGCAGTGCAGTAAAATATGATGTAATTGAGGGCATCCCATTTTTAAGGCGAAGTGTATGTTGGGCTGTGTAAGACACCCATGATCAGCATCGCTTCACCCAAAGACCACTATTTTTTGGAGTTTTTGTAAATTTGGCCACCCGAAACCCCCTATTTGGGGGTAAATCTTTGGCCACTCTCTCACCAAAGACCCCAAAATCAGTAACCACACTCCCAGTTAAGGCCCTTTCAGCTGCAGTAGGATTGGGACTCGGTTAAAAATTCAAAATTGTACTTCTATACATTATTGAGTTTGGCATAATTGGTTCTACAATTTCCTTTTAATCAAAAGTAGGAGAAAATGTATACCATGCAGATTATACTACTTGCAAAACTCACTATGTAGGATGAATATGCAATAATGAATGAATCTGGGGATATTGATTAAACCAATTCACCGCTCTATTTATGCATAACATTCATGTTTCAATCCTCATTGTTGCATGACACTAAAAATTGGTTAAAAATAAAAATGTCATTAAAAAAATGAAATGACTAACACTTATCCAACTTGTCCAGTCAAGGTATAGCTGATGAGTACTAAAATTAAACCCATGTTTTTGAGGACATTGAAATCGTTAACCTGGATGTACCCGATTTACAAATTACTCATTTGTACGATGGTTTTCTAAATCTAAGCAGAAGTCTCGGTAATAATCATTGCAAAGAGCATTTCATTGAAAGCACATAAAGCACATTCTTTTTATGCATAAACTGTTCAAGAAACCTTTTGCAAATTACCACTATTTAAGCTTATTACATAAAAATATTTTTTCTTTCCTTTTTGCATAAAGGTATCTCGTAACTAACAATTTCTTCCAATTCCTTGACACAAAGTGATCTCACTTTGAAGATGCACATTTCTTTCCCTCCATAAAACTACACAATATTTCATTCAAAGCAATCTGATAGGGCTAGAAAAATTAGACAAATTTGACATTTCCCAGAATATCTCTCACAGGTTGCCTAGCACCACACTAAACGGTTCACTTTCTCATTCAGAGTTGGGTTGCAGCCGGATCACTAAGTAATTTTTCTGCTTTTTCATTTGAGCATCTATAGTTACGATTCCTGCCAATTCTATTTTAAAGCAAGTGTTGCTCTGCTTGTCGGCAGAAAAAAATGGGGTAAAGCAAAACTTGTTGAAATTTTACTTCAAAGATCACCAGAAAATCACTTTGGAAATGGCCGACTGTAGTATCCCATCACCGAGTATATGTAATCATTTTGAAAGGAAAGCGACCTCTATTTTCAAAATTGTAGTTTTGTCTTAGGTATCATACCTATAGGAGCACAAATTCAGACCTGTAAACAACTATGCGTAATCCGGTATTATCATAATGGTTATTCCTGTATTAAAGATCGACGGTACCTATTATAAGTAGGTAGAGCCCTATTCTTTCTATTTTGTAAACTGCATTTTCAGGTTTTTGCTTTTCAAATTGAAAGCTGTTTCTTTACCAGTGATTCCAAATTCAGCTTTGTTTTTGAATAATTTAGACTTTAAGAATCAAATCAGCTCATTAATAATAAAAAACTTTTGCTCTAAAAATTTGTTAGAACAAAATAGAATTGTTTGCTGGGAATTATGGCTGGCATATGGTATTTACATGCCATTTTTTTAAGGTGCTAGTTCCGATCTTCTTTGGGACACCCCCCGATTTACCTGGAGTAGTTCGATTTTGATACCAGATGAAGGGCCATATTTTTCTTCATTACCATCCCTGAAAATTTGAGCCCTCAACCATTTCATTCCCAAGATAAACACTATTTATTGTTAACATCAATATTAGCCGAGTATTGAATAGGGCTTTGCCATAGTAGCATTGCTCTCCCATCAAAACCACAAGTTTGTTTCCCACGGTTACTTGATGGGGCGTATGTGCGAGTATCATGCTCTCATATCAAGTTGAGAACACAATACCTTTAAACCACCTGGTTGTATGGAGCCAGTGCAATTAGCTGGAAAGCGAAAATGCAATACAGAACTGGAAGCTTTGGGAAGTTGCCCAAATATCTTAAATGGGGATGGGCCCGATTTCATAAATTTTCCTTGATTAAACTACTACTTGACCTAAAACAACCCCATCTGAAGTTTCACACCAATATTTTTCAATCCGTTTTGATGTAAGATTTCACAGGGTAAACGAGAAAAATATTAGCTTTTCTTCCAACACCAGAAATTGATCCGGTGGGGGGCTGGTGATGAGGATATTTGCGATTGGGCCATGGCCCTTTACAAAGCCAACACAATAGGGTTCCCAAAAGTACAATTGAGCTACTTTGACTGTTAACGTGGCATAACCAGCAAGGGAGTGGGGGAGGGGTTAAACAACTATGGGGATGGGGGAATATAGGGAGATAATGTGGTAATAAACACAGGTTTTTTTCTAAAAAAATGTCGGGGGCCGTGTCCAATCGCCTTTCCCCAAACCTCCGGGATTTTGTCGACCGTAAGTTTCAATATTTTGGTGTTTATTTTTTTCTCATTTACCTTATGAAATGTTATGGATAAAGGCATTGGGTTTGGGAAGTTATGAGCAAAATGTGCCCATTTGGGTCTACCAATAACTTTACACGCAGGGGTGCAAAAAATGCGGGAGCTGGGAGCGCTGCTCCGAGGAAATGGTTTGAAAGTCTTGGTAGGTATCTATTCACGTTGCATGTTGCTCCTGAGAAAGAACAATTTTTTTGCACCCCTGTTACACAGTACTAATGGGCTTCACAGAAATCCTTTTTGGCTCACATCAAAACTGACTGAATTAACGGTGCACGATGGGATTTTGGGTCAAGAGTCCCATCCAATCAGTGAAAACCTCAGCTAATCGGGGCATTCCCCTTGATATTGATTAAAATTCACCATAAAGCAATTCACATTCCTTGTAAATTTGTAACTAAAATATACAAAACCTAAATTTGAAAAACTATGATCTAAAATTATGGCATATTCTTTTGAAAAGCATTTTTCTCGGGATTTGGGTCTGGCGTTCAAGGACAACCTTTAACCATTTTTCTATTCTGGCCCAAGTGGATACATCCCTTATAAGCTTTAGGGTGGAAGGGAAACATGTTTCAAAACTCTCATTGGTCCACTACAGCCAAATTTTTAACTTGATCCTATACCTTAACACTGAATTTGTGAGCTCGCCCCCCCCCCCCCAATAAGATTTTGCATTTTCATCTGCCCGAGGATTTAGTTTTTAGTCACATTTACCACAAAATCAAAAAGGGGAACAATCAAAGCTTTCCCACCACAATCAGCATCCAATTTCTGAGAAAATCTGATCTGACCTATGCTATTCATTTGAGGTGATCTTTATTATTTTAAAGGTAGATCTCAATTTTATAACATTGTGATCACAAGGAAATTTAAATTTGCAGACAAATTACAAACCACAGTGTTTGCAGGAAGTTGAAAGCAAGTATTTTTTAGGGAAAAAAAGTGGGAGAAAAAATTAAAACAAGCAAAAACATAAAAATTGCACCAAATACCAACAATTCTATATAGACTACAAAGACTGGACGGAATAACTGAATATCTCGGGGCATTGCATTGTTGGGAGGAAAACCTGAGTTGGGTCATCGTGATCTCGCAAATAAAATAGTCAAAGATAATCTATACAAACCTGTATCGATTGTCAAAGATACAGTGTACTTTCTGATGGTCTATCAGGGATTTGGAGATTGATAAAGCTTGTGATATGGCAATATTTGGTTTTTAAATGAATCCTTGTTAATTACTTAAATACTTTAATTAGTTCTTTCTCAAAATTCCTGTTATTTTTTGGTTTTGGCTTTGTGCTTCAAAATTGATAAACCAAAATTTCAATCATTTCATATTAATGACTATTCCTGTACACTAAATCTGTGGCAAAGATGATTTTCCATCAACCCATGGCTAAACACTTAAAATGCATTTTAATGTGAGTTTCATGGCAGAGTGAGACCTCATTCCCAAACAATGAAATCAAATCTCACTTTTCACCACTTGGTTAATACCATTTATTAAAAGTGTCTGTTCCATTTTGATTGTGTTTTCTACACAAGTGGGTCCCTCAGATATGCCAATTGCAAACATTTACATCTACATCCCGTTGTTTTGATAATGTAAGTAATAAAAGCACATATTGTGCTCCACAGATCTTCATAGTAATCTGGTTTAAAGCCAGAAAAAAACGGTCATTTTCCTTTCTGTCGCTGGAATGACTGATTTGCAGGATAAAATTCGGATGGAATGAAATTATAGGGCATTTTATATTTTTGGATGAATCGGGTGCACAATTATGCCTCCATATTGCCTTTTTTTATACATATCACTAAACTTTCCTTGTTTAAAACTCTAAAATGTTATTTGAATTTTTGAAAAAATTTCTAAAATAATTTTAAAACTTTAAGATGGAACACAAATTCTTTTTTAATTTGGTGATTCGGCATTGTTCTGGCACGGAAACTGAGGTTACCTATTTGTACACACAATTTAAACCATTGATTTCCACACATTTTATTTGCATTTACAAATTAGTGGTGGAAGTGGCTGGGACTATGCCCACAACATGTGGGAAAAAATTGAGTTGTTGATTTTGTAAATACAGGTAAAAAAAAGGTTAAGCTATAGCACCCTATCTCAAATCAAAGTAGAGAAACATTTTCATGCAGAACATTCAAAACAATGAAAAATTGACAAATCTGCAGGATGAGAAACTCTTTGTTGCCCTCGCATTATAAACAGCTTATAGACTTTGCATCAACAAATTTAAACCCATTGAGTTCTATTACTAGACCAATGAGTACATTTTAAAGTTAATCACCACATGGAACTTAGAAGGTGGTAGGGCTCTAAAGAGGACATCCTAACTATTTGGGAGCTGCATTCAACTGGGCATTGAAATGAATCATGTGCTGTATTAGCCAATCAGGAATTGATGTATTTAAGCAGTGTACCCACATAAAGGTGCAAGAGAGATTTCACATATCGGTGTCCCTAAAAAAATCAAAAGTAGGGTAGTGATTTTTGCCGATGTAAAGCTTTCATCAATGATTTAAGTGAGAACGATTTCTTGTTTCAAAAATTGTGAAAAATTTCTAAGTTTGTATCTAATTTCCTTTTCACTGAAATAAGCAAATCAAAATCGGCCTTCCTTTCTCTTTCAAAACATTTCTGTACCAAATCTATGAGTGTCTAATCCATCTGAAATTACTATTATGACACAATATTTGGGTGCCTCAAAATCGCTCATTACACCTTTAAGCAAATTTACATTTAGATAAAATCTCTGGTGTGTGTCACCTTCAAAAGATTCAGCTGTACCTTTTTTGCATATCCACAAGACATTGGTTATTGTCTGTGGTGGCTTGTTCAGGAGTGATGATTGGCTGCTTGAGTAAGCCCATGATCTAGGGGCGCGTGTATCCATGATATGGATGCCTGTTGCGCCTTTACAGCTCACTTTGAGCCTGGGAGATTAGGAACAAGCATGAGGGAAAATTTTGCCATCCTGGAGGGAAATTTTGATTATGTCACAGGGGAACTAGGAAATAATCAATGTATTTTTCCATCCATGGTACTGAAACTGTGCCATGGGGAATTGAGACATTGCTCATAGTGGTAAGTCTAACAGATTGAATCTGCCAAGCAAATAAAATGATTTTTCCATGTGTTCAGAAAGAAATCCAGTTCTCACATGCAGTGTATCTTTAATATCACAACATATGCTGCAGACTCCACACAACTCTGCATAATTGGAGACCTGTCCACATTGATTTGAATTCATTCATTATAATGTTATAAGCCCTGTATATTAGACACTGATCATATACAGTAATTTTTGCTAGTGTTGTATACATAGCTTGGGCTATCAACAAGTGGGCCATTTTATAGAGCAAACTTTTGACAGTGATAGTCATTTCGGCAATGAACCTGAAAAAATTTAATTAAAAACACCTAAAAAATTTGGAAAAGAGAAAACAAAAAATCTCCGAAAAAAATTCACCTATAAAACAGCCACATCGCATCACATATGTAAATGGAATTCTGCGATTCTATTTTAAAAAGCCAACACCAAGTTCAAGATTGTTTTTAAAATTTACAGAATGAGTCAAGGCCAGCTAACATGTAGGACTGTGCTTTAAATAGAACCCTTCAACGCAGGCCGATTACTTCTACAAATTACTACACCAGCAAAATCTATCGACTGGTGTACTTTTCACAATGCTTGACTTTGGATTGTTTTTATTCTGCTACGCAAATTATTCTTCATCTACGGTGTCAGCTATTCCAGCATGACAGCAATTGTCAATTTATTGTTCCCTTTCCAAATCTTCCATTTGGAGTGTGTTCAATTAGGCTTTAAAAGTGTTCTAGTAGGCAACCTGTAATATTTTAATTTCTTTTCCAACACAATTACCATCAAAGATGCCCAAATTTAGTGGGTGTTTGCAACCAAACCCTAAATGTTTTAACGTATATTATGAATGTTAGCTATTGATTTGTGGGATATAAAAGGCTGATTTGGATATTAACATTTTCTTGTGGTAGGATTTTGTTTCGAGCTTTTGCTAATTGAAAAACAAGTGAAATGAGAGCAGCCTACAAGAAATCCCGGTGGTGGTCCACTTCATATTCACAGGCGTACGCATGATGTTCCCCAAGTCCCAAAAATACCCCCTGTTTTCGCGTGGTTTTTCAAGTACATTCTCAGCAATTTTGCCCCTTTTTTTACATCAAAACGGGTACAAATTAACCTTTAAACAACCTTTTTTTGCATTTCAATGTACACTTTTACAAAATCACCCTTTTTTTGGACATTTCAAGAACCCTCACCAAACCATTTTCTTTCAAAGATGAACTCTGTTTTCCTTTTAACTGTTTTAATACAATCTTTTAGGCTATATATTAGGAAAAATCACAGAAAAGTACACTGAATTCAAATAACTGAAAAGTACAGTGAATTGTCCCAATTTTAAAATATCAAAGCTATCTTCCAAAACCTGTGTGAACAATTCAAGGAAAGCAGTCACCAAATGCCTTGGAAGTTGTATTGCGCACAACAGTTGCTCCTTATTATCATGACGTTTTTTCTGTATACAAGAAATATCAGAAGAGACATGCCTTTACAATGATAAAACATTCAACTCCTGAGGACAGTCCGCAATATGCCAAACCACAAATTCTCGCTTCCCAGTGTAAAGAAATTGGAGTGTCCCCCATGAGAGAAGGTCCTGCTACCATAGCACATTTACGAAATAAACCGTGACCTTGTATACGATGCCATTTGGTACATTGCTGAAACAACCTATGGCGCATACAGCACTCAATGGAGAAACACCATAGAACAATGGGTGGTGGACCCTGTAGTTTATGACCACCGGGATTGCCGTGATCCGACCTGAACTTTCCGGCGAAGTTGTCCTAGGGAGTTGTCGTCGTTTTTGTCGAATATTTTGGGGCAAAAACCAGGACAAATATGTTAATACTGGAGCGAGAATTTGTAAGATTTCTAGGATTTCACATTTTCGGTGATCACAAAAAAGATGCAATTTTTCAAAAATATCGAGTACATCGTCGACAAAAAGGACCTTTTTGGGAAATCGCGTACATTTATGTTCGCGAAGCATACTGTCAAATACACCCTTTTTTTTTGACGAAAAAGGGAACGATCATGCTTACACGGTCAATATGAGTGACATCACCGGGCAAAGAAATACTGGAAAATTGGATTTCTGTTTTAGCCTTATATCACAGTAATTAACATGCTGGAAAAAGTGGTAGTGAAATTTGGGATGCATTTCCGGGGAAATTTGATCTAAATTTGGAGGGAATTTTCGTCTTTAACTAAAGGGAAATTTTGCATTTGGAGGGAAAATTCGGCATCTTGGAGGAAATTTGGATTGTACTCCCAGGAAAATTTCACATTTTTTATCGTCCCTGGTATTAATTAGAAATTAGACTATGGACCTTTAAAATGCAAAAAAATACAAGAAATAATTTGTTGCAGGTCTGGTCATTTATAAAGATCTAGAAATATTGCTACAAACCTAATAATATTCTAAAGTTTAATCAAAACAGCACTTGTTTATTCTACCAATTGATCCAAGCCTTAGTGGTTTCACAACTAAATTGCAAAAACACTGCAGATGTCGGTGATTCTGCAAGCGACACCATCGACATCTAAAGGTGTAAAAAGAGATTTCATATAAGAGGTGTCCCGAAAAAAAAAAATGAAATTTGCCACATTGTAAAGCTTTCATCAAAAATATCTCCACTGAAAGGATTAAGCAGAGTAATGTTTCTTTGGTACAAAAAAAATGTGAAAGTTTCTAATGCGTATGGAGCAAATACGAAATTCAGGCTATGTTTTTATTGAACTATATAGCAAATTAAAATTGCCTTTTTCTCGTTAGACATTTCTGTAGCCAAATATAAAGGTGAGAAATCGATTGAGTGTCTAATCTAAATTAAATTACTATTATGACAGATTATTTGGGTGCCTCAAATCTCTCGTTGCACCTTTAAGTTCTTATTGACAAATTGTTAAATGCTTGAATTTATAAGCTAGAGCTGTATTGAAATATTAAGCTTCATTAATAAATTAAGATTGTTTATTGTTGCAAACTATTGGTGATTAAAAATAGTTCAAACTATTCTGCAAGAAAATCGGGGGGGGGCATCCTGAAATAGTACCCCTAGCCAAGCCCACCCCGTAAATAGTTCATTTTTTCAGAAGTACTATTTACGGCCCAGTAGTACTATTTACGGCTCAAAGGTACTATTTACGGCGCGTAGCGCGTCTGCATTTGCGAAGTGGATTGAATGCTTACTACCACATTCACATTCACAGAGAAGATGATTGTTGACGTGAAATTTATTGAATGCAAAAAAATTATATTTTTTTCATTGTTAAAATGGAAAATTTATTAATGATGAAAGTATATAAAACAAATATATACGCCTCTATTCGAGGTCCTGGCTTAAAACTATGTTCCCTCGGTGACTACATTGGTGCTATTTTGCAAAATGCCACTTATGTAGTCACCTCGGGACCATCGTTTTAACCAGGAGCCTTCTCATGTCACTATACTATACTAGCCACAGGATTTATTTTTCCAGAATATGTTGATTGGCCACAATTAAGATTCTATTTCTATTTATTTAGAACGCAAAGACAAGATTTCTCTCAAAGATCTTCCTACTATGACCATCTTTTCCAGTCTGCTTTTTTAGTAATCCCAGACACTATTTTTAATAAGGAGCCTGTGACTACACAAGAGCTTATGAGATCTGAATGTTTTGTCAGCAAAACCTGCACTAAAATAGTCAAGTTCACATTTCCCGAAAAGAAATATTGACCAAAAGACGTCACAATTCTTCACTCAGGTAACACAAAAAAATTTATAGGCCCTCCTGCTCAGAGCCAGGCCGTTTACAAATTATTTTTGGGGGGTGCAGAGACTTCAAAAGTGGACCTAACCCACTTCTAAAATGGTCCTTTTTAGACTTTTTGAACATTTAATCATCAAAAAAGTGGACTTTGGCGAAATTTGGGCCTTTCTACAACAGCAAATTCAGCCAAAAAGTGGTCCTTTTGCCTTTTTTTGGAAATGTGGGGGAGGATATGACTGCAGAGAAATGTGTAATCGGCTGGGCACGTTTAATAGAACTTGTTTTATGGTTACTAAGAAATTATGTGTATAGTAACCTATGGGCTATTATAATACACACCATTACTGCTAACTAGTAATGGGATATTGATTCACATATTTTTGAATTAAGATGTTGGTGATATCCTTTCCTGGGTATTGATGAAATGGGGTGGGGCACTTATAAAAACCCTATTGATATCTATAATGATATTACCAATACATGGAAAAATTAGTTGGTAACTGGAGGCAATATATTGGAACCATCCCCATGGTTCACTCAAATGAGATCGAATTTTGATTAGTCATTGTCATTAGAAAGCAGGTGTTTTCCTTTACCATATCTTCCCCACTCCCCAAACCCCTATCATTAATGTTGGGGGGCACCTTGCGAGGCGTGCTGACAACATGACTATGATCAACATTGCCCTTGAGATAGAGGGGATCAATTCTTTCCCCAAATCAGACAAGTTTCGAACATTTTTCCATAATTGTAGGTATAAACATTCTGAAATTAGGCCTAAATGTTGCTAGTTAAGTCCGACAAAAATAGCAATAGAAATAGTTGACATTTTACAGTCACAACCTTTAAACCCTTAGTTTACCTACTGATAGACCTACTACTAAATTTTCATATTATGCCAGGGAAAAGTGAGATTGAACTCGACTCTGACATACATGATGTCCGCAAGCATATTATTGGGTTACTTCAGGCGGTGGCGGCCAAGCCTCTTATTATAGCCAACTCGCCAAAAATGTCAAAAGAAAATGCAGCAACACTGAGTGCAAACCAACAACCAATTGGTGCTTTGATGATGGGTCGGTCATGGGTGTTCCTCATGACCAAATTACGCCTCGTCCTAGTTTGTTATTCAAACAAAAAACTTCCGGAAATAAACCCTTTCCAGTGGATTTGATGTCTTCTTCCACGGTTTTGGAATAAGAAAATATTCCTTGATAACATTAAAAAATTCCAGGAATCAGAATTTTTGTCAAGGTTTCGCTTTTACGTATTAAGCCAATGGCGACGTCTGAAATTTGGATTCTTGGCTGCCCTCCCTGGGTTACTTGGTACACTGGTACATGTCATTGGCAAGTATGATGCAAAGGCAGGTTGTGTTTCTCAGTATATTTTTTTTTCTTTACTCTCGTTACATTTATGCAACTGCCATTTTAATTATGGTCAGCAAATAATTGAAATATTTTCAGATAACCTTTTCTAACATTCACCAAGTTCTCGATATTCACCCAGCCTTTCCTCCCAGGCCCACATTTCCGCTAGCAGTAAGTACGTGTAAAGTTCATATGAATGGGAAATACCAGAGTTGTGGAGTATTTCCTCTGCGTTGAATCCCACTTGATAATGTGTACATTGGAGATTTATTTTCAGTTATCTAGGTCAACAAACAACTATGTACGGTCCTCTCCAATTGTGTCGGCATACAGGGGTTGTTAAACTTAGCGTACCCATTCTGTACATACATGTCTAGCTAGGGGAGATTTAACCATCCCATAATGCAATCTTACTTTTACACATAGCTAAAAAAACAGTTGACGCTGCACGACTAGGGTAGGCGGAAAAATATAGTAGTCATCTTTTTTTTCAAAAATGCTAAATTATGTGTTGGCATTACATTCAGAAAATGGCCAGCTATTGGCTATTTAAAAAATATTCAGTATCCAGTGTTGTCAACAATATGTACAAGAGCGGTATACAGGGATGTTAGGCCAAGAAAAAAAACAAGTTTTAGTTTGTCTCAGAAGATCACGAGAGCAGTTAGTTTAAAATTGTTTAAAATTGGTTTTTGACCGCTTTTTTTAGGGTTTTCCTCACTTAAGTTTTTGCTAAAAAAATTCAGAAAAAAATGAAAATTTGGCGCAAAAGCGCCGAAAAAAACCCCGAAACGAAAAATAAAAAGTGGGCCCAAAAAATGCATAAAAAAAGAAAAAAGCATCCGCCTATTAGCATTTTTCTAAAAAACACAACTCATTTCGCATGCGATTTTTCACATTGCTTCTGAGACAAAACTTGGTTTTTTTTGGCCTGTCCTTTACACTTAATACATCCATCATGTTATGTTAGCTAAAGTGGGGGATTGAAATATCCCACAATTCCCTGCAGGTGACTGGATAGTTTTCCCCAAAATATAAATATTGAATTGTCATTTATTGGTATGAAACATGCATCCAAATCAATCCAAACAAGTTTAATGGGCATTCCGTGATCCACAGCCTCATCTCCCTGACTTTCCTAAAAAAATGAGATTTTTATATTATCTGAACCGTTGGCCTAAAAATAATGCGTGTGCCTAATCCTATGTGCAAATTCAATCTGCTCTTGAAATTTGGAATTTTCTGTCTGCAGTATGTAAAGGGACAGAAATTACAACACAATGGTCTATATAGGGCAACATGATACTAATATTTGAGCATAACATCAAAACGCACAGAATGAACTGAATTTTTTTCTCCGAGATATCTAGGGTATTGTAAACTAAAAAATATCACGGTCCTCAGACTGCTTGGGTCACCTACTGTCACAGTTTGTGAATAGGCTCATGACCTTGCCCTTGATATGTGACCTTTGACCTCCTAAACAAATGAATGTTTCCATGTAATATACATAAACCAAGTTTGGTTCCAATTGAACTTCAACTTTTCAATGAGGTTGATTTGACTTTTTTCAGACCTATTACAAATTGACCTCGCATGACATTTGACCTTGGTATGTGACCTTTGACCTTGGTATGTGACCTTTGACCTCATCAACAAATGAGGGATTGTATGCCTCAAGTTTAGTTTAAATCTATCTAAGTATGCAATATTACGGCAAATGTTAACCTTTTTCACAACAGCGGACAACAAAAGATTACAACAGTGGAGAAAAGTGATCCCTATTTTCTCCCTGCCTTAAGGCAGGTAACACAAAAATGAGATGCTAGGATCATGAAATGCACCTTTAATCTAAGGTTGTTTTTGACCACCATATGACCTGCTATCATTCAGGAAGCCATTTCAAAACCTGCCAACTTGTGTTACAACCCATCTACCAGGGAGTAAAGGGTTAATAGTGCATTTTAATGCTTTAACAGACCTAAAGTATAGGAAATCACTTCAGTTACACATGCTATTACAGTCAGACGAGAATAGCATTTTAAAGACTATCAGCGATTCACTCGAAAGAAAAAAAAATATATTGGAAATTTGCATGAATAGCTTAAAAGTGAAGGATAAGTCTATAGGACTCTCATAAGGTATATTTCCAACTGAAAAATTGACAGAAAAGAAAGAAAACACCGGTGTTCAAAGATATGACTCTCCATTCAATTACGTGTTGTAGTAAGTGTCCGTACGGACAGTAATGACTACTATATCCAATTTTGTCCTTATTAGGTTGCTTTTAGACTTATGTTAGGATACCAATACTTGTTACAAAGTCAAAAAAAATATGATATATTTGTAATATTTTTGTCAATTTTCTGATAGAACTCACTTATAGTGCACCTTAACAATATATAAGTTGGTTACTTAAGGGACAATAAGCAGTCGATTTAATGCGAGGAGCGAATCAAAATATGTGGAAATGCATTTTTTTAGCTTATAAATCAAAGATAACTATGTTCAATTTCATGTAACTACAAGGAACAGAAACACCAAATAGTGAAAAAATGAAGATTTTAGGAATTTTTTCATACTGTCTCTTGAAAATAGATATGTAGCAATGACGACACATAAAACGTCCGATTGTGGTTTACATCAGTATAGAACAAACAAAGATCAATAATATTTGTTTGAGGTCAAACTGTACAGGTCATGGTGCACAATATTACGCTTGTAAAATCTGCGATATTCATACGGAAAGGCTTTTTTGATCTCAAGTCAGAATTTTGATACGCACGTATAGAAATTACAGAATCGGATAAAAAGTACTGTCTTGTCTTCAATACAGATTTCAAGCCAACCACTTGCAGGTTATGTTGGCACATCTATGCCAGTAACAAAAATACCAAAATACAAATTTTGATTTTTTTTTCTGATAGGGCAAAATCGCTGCTTGTCCCTTTAACCAAAGTTTCCTAATGCATGCATTGAGGGATTGGCATAAAACTTTCTATTAAATAATAGGGTTTACATGAGGCCTTCACTACAAAGTAAATTACTTCAGAGATATAATGGAAATTAAGGCCTATGCGTATTCCTAAGAGGGAAATTTTCAGGTAAAAATAACTTGTTAGTTGTGGGGGAGATGTACAACAAAACTGAATCCAGATTTCAGCTAGTGTCAATCTGGTTCACTTTTGTGACAAAAAGTCAATGTTTACGTAATTTTGCCTTTTCGCTTCAAAATGCATCTAGACCACTGTCACAATATCTGGTAACTGGTCAACATGATTGCATTTTTGTTGGCAACCTTTTTAAAGGGACATACTTCAGGTCTTAGAGGCTAGAAGGAAACCTCCTCTGCCACATTTAAAGGGGGGCATTGCACATTTCACAAAATTAAAATTTCAATTGTTACTCGCAAATGATAGTCTAGGCCATTGGAAGAATATGTGTACATTTATAAGACAAACCCACCCCAAAAACATAGGGGCATTTGATCAGAGACTAAAGACATCCAGGGAAATTTGTAAACTAACCTTGTATTGATCCAGAACCTTAATCAACAAATGTGTATTCATGAACATCAGACTCGTACTTCATTGATAATTAAAACCACAAAGGACCAAGGACCGTTCAAACAATGTGGATGCCGTGGGAATCAACTGTGTGCGTGTGTCTTTCTTGTGTTCATCTGCAATTTCCAATTGTCTGCTGAATTAATGACCGAGTCATTAAATAGTCATTCCAATTATAAAATCATTCTTTACTAAAGGCAACACCCATCTATTGCGAGAATCAGCTGCATACCCATGATTGCCATGTGTGTGATCATGCGTTCATCTGATAATGGTTTAAAGGCAAATATGTCAAGATTTTTGTCAAGCTCACAGTTTGACTTACATTCATTAAAATTATATGTACATACATCACAAATTCCCGAAAAAATAATACAATTTGATTGTACAAATTAACAAAATAGAGGCATTTTAATTTTGCTTTTTGAATACCGTCAAGAGAAACCGGGCGGATTTTTCCGCCACGGCTTCATTGATCAAAAGCGCCCAATTTTGCATCTCTGGGTGACGTCAAGTGATGACCCAAACATCGTGTTGACTCGAATTGTTTATTGCTGACACTGTATATTGATGGATTAATAAGTAATAATAAAATTTGAAATAAGTTACAAATGACATATTTTGTTTCATTTCATTGTGGTGTTAATTATTATTGATTAAAACACTTCGAATTCGCGAGTTTATCGGAAAGTGGCACACTGCGATCTGATGGTCACAACGTAAAATTTAGGGATGGTCCTCACTTTGACCGTCACCATTTGCCTGCGATGTGGATTGTCCGATCGTTATTCGAGTAAGCTATTGGGCGGAAATTAAAAAGGGCAAAATACAACTCAACCAATGTGGACAATTTTAACTTATTTGATTTCTCTGTAATGTCTACTCTACGTTACTGAAGCTTTCCATCCATACCAAGTTTCCAAATATCAGAATCATGACATATTTCCTTTAACAATAGCTTCATGGCAATAATTCGGCTTTTACCTGTGAATAATCAAAATCCCACAAACCCCCACTCCAGTTCATTCATGTCACCATTTTAAATGCTTATATGTACACCATAAATCAGTCCAAGAAAAAAAGTTTCTTCCCACCACTTAGTGTTTAGAATATCATTTGAAATGTTTTTTATTTCCTGTTTTTTTCCTTGGCAACCATTCATTGATGCACCTGATATTACTTAAAGGCAACTTCCGGTTGCCAAATAGCTCCAATTTTAAGATTTAGGAGATTAAGAGATTCACAGTACTGTGTAATTACGACTAATAAAATCCACCCCATCAAATTTAACCCTGTTAACAATCTCACTTAGTCAAGATAGGTTCAAATGATGTTTGAAATTTTGAACACAGGGAAGTTTCATAATGCTTCAGAAAGACTTATAACCCCCGGGCCCTACCACTTATGATACAACCGTCCAGATTGGCTCATCATTACAGGACACAACACAAATAGCCCTCTGAGTAACCAATCAAACTGAGTAAAGCAGTACCACCATTCTAACTGTATCTCCGATTTTGCTCATTACATGTTATAACCTTCCAATACCTATCAAAATAGTGCTTTAGATGCTGGGGCGTGTGTCAACCACAACCCTAAATTTGCTCCTTGGGCAATGGCTTTTTAGGTCTGTGCCTCCCCCTGAAATGCAGACTTCTGTCACTGCAAAACACCCACACCTGTCGAAAATTAAAAACCCTTCCAAACTTTACTTTCAATAGGGTTGTAAAACATTTAATAACCTGTATTCATGCGATTGGTTGAACTTGGACCTTTCACTAGTCTTTCCTTTATTTGTCCTCCAAATGTCAATTGTTTTACCAACTCCTAAGTTGCACCTTTTTTCCAGATATCCAGCTTTTTCCCGTTTGGAATTTATCATGACTGTTGTGTGTCATCTCGTCATGGCGTGACATTGTTTTCTCATTTGGTTCAGATAAAGGTCTTCCATTACACATGTATTCATTTGCAATTATAAATTTGCCTTTGTACTTCTTATGTCAATGGCAGTATTACTGAACTATATTAATTCAAGATCCATTTTTACGACCATATTTTTTAAGAGTATTGGTTGATAATCATAACCTGTGAATCTTCAGTATCACAAACGTGATAAAGTGAGCTGCTACAAGTAGATTTACAGAAGCTGCAAACGAAAATACTGGACTTTTCAAATTTTCTGGTTGTCAAATGTTGCAATGCCAGTTATTTTCACCTGTGGTAATTTTCATAATTATAGTGCTGACACATGTACAACATGTATTTTTAGTCTTTTTAGAATTCACAGAATATCGATAATATTCATATTTAAAATGTGCCTTATCACTACGAAAATAGCATAAAAATAAAACACACTATCTCAACCCAAATCGTAATCTTGATATCAATGACATCCAAATACCAACTGGGTTTACCTCTCTAAGTATTCTTTTAGGCTTGCTTGGGTTACTGACTGCTGGGTTTAACACGAGAATAATGGATGCCAATTCATGGGTTACTAATGTGATTCATGAAATCGACGAACTTAGCATGTGTTAGTCCTTATCATTGGGCCCCAAAATGTTGTAATGCCTGGTATTTAACAGCTGGAAAATGGGTAGGCAGGTGTCCTTTTTCTCATTCTAATCGTAAGACATGCAAGCTACAATACGTAGAATTGTTAATGGTAATAATTTATTCTATATCATTAAACACCATTCCAGAAAATCTACAGATAACTTAAAACCTAAATTAAGGGCTAGGCCTACTTATTGGTTTTCTTTTTTCAAGATTGGCAAGGCACTTATGTAATCCAGATATTTTATGTCGTAATTTGGAGAACCTCATGATTAGTTCTTTGCCATATTACTAGCTTCAAGCTATTTTGTTAGAATCCATACCTCAGTGAAAATTTACCAAACAAAGCCACCTTCTTTTTCCTAGCTAGTTATGGATATTCCTTTTGGACTATATCAGGTAAGCGATGGGATGGGAGAAGACAATAGTGGAAAGTAAGAATAATTTCCTATTTTCAAGGTGGTGAAAAAAAATTGGTAAAAATTACAGGCCGTAGTTACATGGTACACAGCCAAAATGATCCCGTTCAAAATGATGAGCTTGCCCCCTGATACATCCTTCTTAACCCTTTGAAATCAATACCCCTGAACACCGCCAGTGCCATTTTGCATTGAAATCCATACTCCCCCCTGTAAGGCACCCTGATACCACTCATGCAAATTTCCATCCAAACCTCCACCCTGATACCAAACCCTAAATCCTACCATATAGATTAGAATTGATAATTGGGATTTACATGGCAGTTTCACTAAGGTTGAAATATAGCTTAGAAGCAGACGTGAAAGAATCCTTGTTTACAGTGAAGCGTAGTACCATTCCACCAAGTTTTGTTTGGAAACAAAGATTGCATCATTACTGTGTTTTTTGGTAGTTTTTGTTATTTTTGTCTTTACAAAATAATCCGGTTTTTATTATCCTTTAGTAGTTTTTTTAGTTCATTTAAAGTCTTCCGTTGAATCACCACCTCAATTGACACTGGAATAGCTTAGCTCTGAAAAGGGTACAATTTTATGCTTGTGTTTATTTAGGATGGAGATCCCCATTACAATCCCACCCTTCAGCAAATTTTCACGTTTAGAATAGGTAGAGGTAATACTATGAGTATGACGGTCCACGTTAATGGAATCACACACAATGCACATCCATGCATTTTCTTGCCACAGCTACGGGCAAAATTTTTGATTCCGGATGTGTGCATTTTTTCCCCACAATGCCACAAATTTTAAGCGGCAATGTCATACCTTCGGTGGATATCCCATGGCACACCCCCTAGGAACACTTTGCATGATAGAATGGGGTTCTTGTAGTTTCTTCTTGGCGGCAGCTGACCACTCCATTTGGCAGTGGGCTTCGCACAGAGCTGAAGAAATATTCCAAAAAGCATTAACCTAAATTGGGCAAAATACAATAGTTAGTACAGATTACAAATATCTCAAATTGTGACTGTTCTTCAGAAACCAGACAAAGTTGGAAATGGCTTTGTAAAATGCCGACCTTCTGAAATTTCCAATATAGCAGACTCCAGGATTGATGCTTCTTTGTGTCCTTCAAAATCAAACCTCCTGAAAATTTGTGTTTGGTCTGTGACATTTTATTGAATGAAATATCCCTAAAAGTGTCCTGGTCTGGACTTTGACAGAACATGTCACAAATAGATAAGTTCAGAAATAGGACCAGATTAAAAATACACGGATATCATGTCAGACACTAGTGGGCAAAATATACTCTTATTTTTATAAAATCTCAAACTAAAAATAAGTGTACCTTAATGTGCATCTACATCTGCAATATCCCACACATTTTCAAAGTCCGATTTGTGCATATTTCTTTTAGCAAAATGTGCTCATTTTAGATTTTGGTTTCTTTTTTCAGAAAAAATTGCAGTAAATCTGCAGAAAAAAAAATACATGCATAGCATTTGTTGGTCTTGGGTTAAAGTCACTTTCGGGGCCTTATGCATTGTGATTTTCCTAAGTTTTAGTGTTTTCTTGCAGCAATAATTATTTATCTAATCTAAATGGCCATATCATATTGCAATCATTAGGGATGCTGTGGGCAACATATGTTGCTGTCATGCATTTGTACACCAAAATTATATTTAATTTGTTAGAATGAAATGGAGTACATAAAACAAAGCCTTAACAGATCATTGATTTTAACTTGCAAGTATTCTAAGTCCCTCAGGCCAAAGTGTGTGTATAAAATTTTGATATTTTCAAAATGAATACTATTACTCCAATTTTCCCTATCTCAGTCTGTATTACACTCCTATTTCCTGTTTCCTTGTTTAAACAAAAATTGTTTCAAGTTCCAGAACACAAGCTATCACAACAATATACAATGACCCATTATCTGTAATTATTAAAGTCAAGAACACACAAGTCTGAAGTATATTATTAAATGGCATATCTCCCAATCACAAGGGAAATATTCTGTTTGGGACCTTCACCGTATTTACTCTATTCAAACCCTACAGTAAGATCTGTTCTAAAATGACAATTGTTTTTGTTTAACCACATACTGTATTGTTCCTAATAAATGCCCCGGGGTGGTGCATTTTTCAAAGGGGGGGGCATTTATTACAGTAAAAAATGGAAGTCAAAAATCCCCGCAAAAATCACCTTGCACAATTTAGCGATCCTCTGTATCTACGTGTGCCAGTCCTCTGTGTATCTACGTGTGCCAGTTACCATTAGTGATGGATCAGAAGCAGAAAGCATTGATGACAACAGCGATTATGATACAGATTACGTCAGTCCTGGCCATTAAATCATGTGATTTAGGTAAGCTTATGGGAGGCGTTTAAAAGAGCAGGGGCGTTTATTAGGAACACGGTATCTGAAACCATTGTGTCTCTACTGGCATATGTGCTGTGTCTCTTAAAACACTGCCTGTTTTGTCAGCTGCCAGTGTATTTTTATCTTAACTCTCAATGCTACCAGACTGTCGATTTAATTCAGAACAAAGTGTAGAACAGAACTGCGTTATCATGGGGCTTGATAGCTTGATCAAATATCATGTTCCATGTATATTTGTAATTCAGTATATTGTTATCATATAGACTTGTACAACACTAGATCTACATAATGTTCACATGACATGACCAAAAACATAAAGGAGGTGTAAAACAAATCAAGCACTATAGCATAATTGAATGGTTCTTGATTCATTTTTGTAATAGATTGTTTAGGTCGCACATGCAATGATGTGCCACAGTGCAAGCTATACATTTTGAGATTCATTAAATATTAGATTTTTATGTTCACAGTATCCTTAGAACATTTCATCTCATCCCACTAGCTATAATTTGTCAAATTAAAGAGGATTTGTTGTTTTGTCTAGTATAGATCAAATACCATGTCATATTGGTCAGCTCATATCCACGATTCCAACAAACAAAATATTGGACTGTCCATCCTTCCGCTCTTGTTTAGTTTTAATACTTGGTTTTAATTAAAATATCTTCCTATTTCCGGTTAATAGGTAATATATGGACACCTGATATCCACAATTTCACCCACTAGGATAACAAAATATATTGGACTATCTTTCAGCTCATTCTTGTTTACTTTTGATCACTTTAACAAAATGTCCTATTTCAGTTAATAGTAATAGATAAAATAAAACCGAAGTATTACCCCTGTCAAAAAGGAACTACCCTGTAATGGCTCCATATAATACACTGGTACTTGTGTCCAGCACTACCCACATGGATAATACCAAGCTTTGTTGAATTGGGTTCTGGTAGAGATTCGCCTTTATTGGTCAATCAGAATGGATACGCAATATGCACATTTAGCAATGCAAGATTGCATGGACAATACTTGGGTCTACTAATACCCACATGCCATGTCTCAAATTCAGACATTAGGTTCTCAAAAGAAATTGGGTTTATATTTGAGGTTGACCTTTTTGGAAGCAACATCCATCCATAACAACCAGCGAGACAACTGCCATCTATACTTTGTCTTACCTCAAGTTGAAGGTGATGTCATTATGCGTCTATGCATTCCCACTAGTGTCTCGATCGTGCCGCTTTTATTCGCGTGCGTATCATGCTATGATTCCAAGCATAGCACACGCGATTCACGGCTGCGCAACATAGTCGCAGTGACGTCACCTTCAACTTAAGACGAGACAAACTATATCGGTCCATACATCCAGCATGACAACTGCACGCTAAGTGGTCCTTCCAGCATAGCTGTGGCCTAAAATTAAAGGTGCTTGTTCCGATTTATGTCTATTGTGTTCTGTACTTGATATGAGAGCCTGGCACTTGCACATATGCCCCATCAAGTACCGTGGGAAACAAACTTGTGGTTTTGAAGGTAGAAGCAATAATGCACATTGCAAAGTCCTATTCAATACCGTGCTGATATTGATAGTTAACCATTAATTCGGTTTTTTGTTTATATCCTGGGAATGAAATGGATTTGAGGGCTCAAATTTCAAGACAATGAGAAAAATACGGTCCTTCATGTCATGTCAAAATCGATACTACTTCCGGGTAAATCGGGGGAATCCCAAAGACGATCGGAACCAGTGGCGTAGCCAGGTGGGGGCAGAGTGGGGCAGAGTGCCCCCTCTGACAAATTTTTGTCGGGAAATAAAACGCTGATATTTATGTTAAATCAGCCTTTTTTCGGATTCTTTTGCTCTGCGACCGGGAAATTTTGATTGTGATTGGGAAATTTGTTGCACCCATCGGGAAATTGCCCCCTCATCCTCCGGGCTGGCTACACGCCTGATCGGAACATGCACCTTTAAGTGCCTTATTTTTATATTTACCTGCAGCCTGCTTATTAAGTCTTGCTAATCTCTCAACTCCGTATGGATCCACTGCCAGTGTGTTGAATAATGACTCCACTCCCACCCAGCGTCTGTCGTTCAAAATCTGCGCTGCTGCATTCCGCAAGTTTTCTTCCTGTTGCTGTTGTGCCATGTCGACCGGATGACAATGTTGAAACTGTTGTTGATGGTGTGGAGGAAGAGCCTGTAACGGCTTGAATGCTGTTGAATTAGCAGGGACTAAGGCCATGGGGTCTATTTGCGACATGGGAGGGGGTGGCAGTGCATTTGGTGGAAAAGCATTCAGGAAATTTGACATTGCAGAGGGGTGGAACAAATTTGCTGGAATGGGTGGGATGAGAGGGGTGTTGGGTGGGGCGGCAGGTGTTGGGGGTATCGTGTGGTGCCAATTTGTGAGGTTGTGTTGGGTGGCTGGGGCGGTGGCATAGTTGGTGGGTTGGTTAAAACTGGTTGTTTGTTGACTGTAGTTGGATGATGATTGTTTGGGTGTAGAACCAATGCTCAGATTGCCCTGGAGTGAAAAATAAAAACAATGTTAGATCACATCTGCAAGCCAACTTGGGACCGACTTAAAATAAGGTGCTGCTTGGTAAAAAGGGCTCTCCTGGTTGTTATAAGGAGCTTTGTGGGGAGCTGTTCATGGCATTTACCAGAAACCAGAGAGGAGATTCCAAAGGGGAGCTTTAAATTACTCTTCTAGAAAGTGATTTAAAAAGGTGGAATTAACCCTTTTGAAGGCTAAAAATAAAAACTACAAATTGAAATTGAGGGAAAAAATACCTTTCTATTTATATTTGTTTTACAACAATTGCAGCTTCTGTTCAAAGTTATGGTAAAAAATGTTAACTTCGCATATTGAAATTTCTTCTATTTCTTATTTTATTGTTACTCTAATTTTCACAATTTGTGAAAATTCAAGTGCTTATTTTCTAATTGATAATAAAAGAGCATTTCTTAAATATACTTAAACAGTATTTCTACACTAAATTGCCAATATCTACTGAGTGAATTTTAACATTGTCAAAGAATGCCATTATCAAGCGGAATGGGATAAAAAGTAAAACATACTAATTGGACTATGCAATTAACCAGAATATTTCCACTAGCCCCATGGTATACCAACTTGATTATTTGGGGGGGTTATTGGTCAAGAAAGGAATTTTAGTCAACTATGCACTAAAAATCCCCCTCAAGTTACAATACATTGCACAACACCCAATAAAAACAATACTCTGATACTTGAAATACCTAGACTAAATTCAAATTGAAAAGATTTTAATTCAGTAAAATTAACAAAGAATTTCCAATATTTATCCATGGCTTGGTCTACACATTGTATGCATTAAAAAAATCAAATTAATTTCTGCATTCAAACCCTTGTTGTAGGTTATTAATTCTTGTATGTGCAATTAAACATGATATTAAAATTGATAAGTACTTCAGAACGCTCCTCCAGTCCAAATTTCAACAGTTATTAATTTCCATATTTACTTTAGTAGTAATAGCAAGCCACATTGTAAATAGTAAAGGTTGGGAATGAGCTCTAATTAAATAATCTAATATTTATTAAATTGTTATTATCACAAGACTAATGTAAATAGTCTGGATTATATGAACCAGACCTTTAAAGTTAGATATTTGTCTAAGCCAGTGGCCGGGTGTCCAACCTGCGGCTTGCGGGTACTTCCCAGAAAAATTAAAATGCATATCTTAATGGATTGAAAAAAATGTCATTTGAATTAGTTCAATTTCTAGGCTTCAATCTGAAACCAAACTTTCTAAACATTGTTGGAAAATAAGTCCAATTTCCTCAAAATGAAGCAAAAATGTTTTCAAATTTGCTAAAAAGGTCAACAAAAATTGATTTTTTTCTAATTTGACCCAAAGTCTGCATCTCTGGTATTGCTATGGGTCCTTTTAGCCAATATTGGTATAGATATATATGGGTCCTACTTCCAGACTTTTGTAGGCACGTCATAAACCAAACCCGAGAACCCCCGATTAATGGTTTGCAGCCCGCAATAGTTGTGGATTCAACCAATACGGCCCCTGCGTCAAAAAGGTTGGACACCCCTGGTCTTTAAAGCAAAATTCAAAAACAGTGCGGTGCTTTGCTTCTTTTTCTTTTAAAAAAAAAAATGCAGAGTGCAGGATTTTCTTTATTTTGCATGTTTTTTTTTTTTGGCTTTGGGGACAAATTCTGGCAACTTCCATTAATTGTATCCTCCTGAAAAGCTTATACCCAATTGGACCAACTGAAATGTGATGAAATTGCTACATGAATGTTTAATTTTCTTTTAATTCTTAGTTATCTTGGAACAGTACCTTGATTCTTTAACAGGCGAGTATTCTTCTGCTATGCATGCTGCAATGCTGGGGAATAGTTCTGACCCCTAAGACACCCCGGATCAAAAATATGAAGACTACACTGGCCATTGAACTTGCATGCATATTGCATACAAGTCTCATTATTGGGCTCTAACTTAAAGAGAAGGATTTAATAGAAACTAGAATTTCGCGGTTCTCGGCTTTCGTGCTTGCTATATTCAAAGAATATAAGCTGTGGGCCGCCCCATGACCTTTGACCCCGGTACGTGACCTTTGATCTCATCAACATATGATGATATGAGGGATCGCATGGTGCACCTATGACAAAAGTTTGGTTCCAATTGAACTTCAAGTTTTCAATTTAGATCAATTTTACATTTTTAGCCCATTTTTCAACTTGACCTCACATGACCTTTGACCTCATCAACATATGAGGGATCCCATTGTTCACCTATGACAGAAGTTTGGTTCCAATTGAAGTTAAACTTTAAAATTGAGGTCAATTTAAAAAAAACTTAACAAAATTAAAAAAAGCAAAAATTGACACACACACACATTCACACACACATACACACGCACGAACGGATTGCTAAGTGGTCCTGCCAGCTATAGCTGGCGGCCCACAAAAACAGGGTGTGGCCATTTAGTGCCCCCAGGTCACTCATGGCCCTGATGAATTGAACAGACTTTACGGAATAAAGTGCAGTATCACATGCACTTTATTTTATAAAGGCTGCTAAATTCATGTGGGTCACTAGCGACCCGGGGTCACTAAATGGCCACACCCGAAAAAACAGTTTTAACCGTAGTGACCCTATGTGAACTTTGACCCCAAATGTGTCATGACCTGAGGACTGGCACTCAAAACAATGCTCTTGACTGTGGTCATAATTGATCAAAGCAGTAAGCAGCAGGTCTAAACAGATCAAAGAAAATAATGGTCAAAGAATACCTTAGGCATGAATGCCTAGATGGTAAAAACTGAAAAGTACACAAATGAAAACCATCCTAGCTATTCACATAAAAGATAAAATGACCTGGAAATCAGGAAAAGTTGGGTTATGTGTGGATTGACTCATTTGAATTATATGTTCAAATGATCGATTTGAAATGACAACACTTAATGTATGTATGATTCAATCGGAGAAATTGATTCTCATCTGCATGCTAGGAGAATACGAGAATAGAATCCGATTCTCGTCAAATTTGCATCACTGCCTTAAGCCAAAACATGCACTTAAAAAACCATTTCTCTACGTCCGTGCAGTGATGTCATTACCATGATGCAGCTATTACGCACGCGTCAAGATATGTAGTCTTTGTGCACGAGTGCGTGTCAAAATGCTGTCGCTTTATGGCCAGCGCACATGGTTTACTGGTGCGACCATCAAATATTGCACTGACGTCACTGCACGGAGGGAAATGGAGTAGAGTCACTGTTATTTTGCTTTATCAGAGGGGCTGATAGCATTTTATTATTCAAGTGACCATAATATATTACCAAGGGAAACCCTTGAAAATTTACCGTATAGAAATTTTCATTTCATATGGGATAGTCATCAGATCTAGAAAACACTGTAAACTTCTAAGGAGATGAATGATACCATTAAACTTACAATCATCTCCGATAGCCCTTCAGCCAAAGGCTCATTTGAACTGGCAGAGCTGACTCCACTAGTGTCCGAATCACTGGGGCTGGGACTTCTGTGTTGTTCACGTGGCAAGTCTATAGGTGAGAACACGTGATCCCAAACACTGGACGTGTCTGAAGATGATCCAGGTGTGCTCATGCTGGTCACCATTGTCAGACTAGGACTGTCTGAAGAAGCAGAAGATCCTGTTCTTTGGGAGTGAAACGATGGCGGAGTCGCAGATAACGAACCACTGAGATATCGGTCGATGTTGCAGAGTGTGATGGCATCTTTGGGATTGGTGCAAGAGGGGTAAGAACTCCAAGTCGGTGAGGAGAGGGGTGATTTGGGGAGAACTGACAGGGGAGACTGTTGCTTGGCAGGTGTGGATGAGAGCTCTTGAAAGAATGGGAAATTGCTCTTTGCTGGGGGTGTTCTTGAAAGAAGAGTGTCCAAAGGTCCTCCTCGAAGTAGTGAAAATATAAAAAATAGTAATATGTTATGTTTACAAGCTAATATGGCAATACCAAATTTGGCTATTAACGCTCTGGACCTTATAGACGATCATAGTAACTCAAAGTGACTGAGGTTTTGGCCCAAAATTAGCCTCCACGAGTTTTTATCCGGATCCGGAGCATATTTGCATGCACAAGCTCCAGGAGCAATATTGGCAAATAAGCTCCTGTAGCAGTGGAACAATTCCAAGTTAATACTGCTCCAGGAGCAAATTTTCCTTATGTCCTAGAGCATACTTTCAAATTTGACTTCAGATTATTTATGCTCCAAGACCATATGGTCCTGGGCCAAATGCTCCTGGAGTGTAATTTCAGGCCACAATCTCAGAAGCAAGCAAATTTGCCAACTGTTAGTAGTCGTTTTGTCAAAATTGTGCATTTCAACCATGCTCCCAATAAAATGCCACATCCTGTAATTAGGTCCAAACAAGCCTAGTGTTTGGTCACTGTCATTCGAGATGGCTATCGAAATTGACCTGCAGTCAGTTGAAGCCATCTGCCTTCAGGTTTTGCCCTCATGGTTTATATTTCATGTTTATTTGTAACTATGGGGGACAAATTTGAAAAGCTTTGAAAGCCTGCCCTTTTTTTAATTATGGTCAGGGTAGCCCAATAATTGAATGGATGATCCGATGTAAGAGTGTTTGTAACAACTTGAGAAATTGACACCATGAAAAATTTTGCCAAACCAGAGTTATAAATTGCATCATCCTTTGGTGGGTATCGTAAGAATCCCTTGACAATTGTCAACATTTGTCTGGGAAAACTGCTCAGAAAGACAACAAAACACAAAAATGCACATTCACCCCACTGATTACATTAACACTTAAAAGGTGCAACGAGAGATTTCACATATCAGGTGTCCCGAAAAAATCAAAAGTACTGATTTTTGCCCTGATGTAAAGCTTTCCATCAAAAATAGCCCCACTTAGAAGGATTAATCTGAGAAATGTTCCTTTGGTACAAAAATTGTGATGTTTCTAATTTCGTCTAGGAGCAAATACAAAAATCGCCTATGTTTTATATTTGAAATATAAGCAAATCAAAATCGCTTTTTTTCTTTCAGACTTTCGTAGAGCCAATATAAGGTAAGAATCTATTGATGCCTAATCTAATTGCTAATTATTACAACAATATTTGGGTGCCTCAAAATCTCTCGTTGCACATTTAAGTGCCTAAGGGGGTTCCATAGTACCAAGATTTGTTTTTCGGCGATTTCTCACTCATTAAAAATATTTCGAACTCTAATTTTTTGTAATTGTGTAACTTATCGAGGCGCTTCCTTAGCCATAACAAAATTCCTAATTTCTCGCCCGTTAATGAGATATTAGCTTGGATCCCTAGGAACCCCCTTAAGCCACAATAGGTGTGATTTTAAAATAAAAATTAGCAAACCCTGTTGCCAGAAATATTTTTCTGCTTATGTATGTTCATATGCATGAAACAAAATTACATAATCAGGAAAAATAACCCTTTATGTGCTGAAAAGGATTCCATCATTGAGCGCTGCGCGCCAGTTGCGATACAAACCCTATGCAAAAACGACCTGGGCCCCCCACAAAAAATACAAGAATGTACAAAATGGAATGTTTGTGTTACATATATGTAAAATTGGTCCTCTAAGAGCAGATATAAACATCAAAATGATGTGCAATGTGTATGTCTTGTGGAAGCAGGGCCGCGGGCAACATGTTGCTTTTTTGATCATTTTGACGCATTTCAAAACATGATTTTGCCCCTAATTTCCAGCCTATAAACCAGAACTCCTTTATACTGCACCTTTGGCCTGGTCTTTATGCCCCCGCCCCCCTCAAAGGTGGTATGAGTTTCATTTGAAAATTCCATCGGAAAGTGGTTTCCTTAAGGGGGGTTCCATGGCACTTAAGTGTTAATAAAATCCCATCCAACTCTGAAAAGGTGTACCCAAATTTGAAATAAAATTGCAGCATGAGCAGCAACTCACCCAACCCAAACTTCCATGGCCCCAGCCTGAGATCATGGACCATCCCAATAATTTTAGTCATACTATTTAACTTATCTTTTCTCCTTTTTTGACACTATAGTTTCACTTTGGACATTCAATAGTTACCCGAGGAAAAATATGAAGTGGCTATTTCGCTTACAGCATTTGATTTTCCCCAAGTGTCAAAGCACAATCTGCAATTATATTCCTAATTTCTTAATTTTTATTCAAATTCTTTTAATGTGGACTTGCAAAATCCTTGAAAATGCGCCCAAGAGCATTTGCGTGTGTTGCATGGTTCATTCTCCTTCGAAATTAAGCAATACAGCCATATTTTTGAAGAGCGCCCTCAATTTTTTAACAAATTTTGAATTCTTACACGGTGTTTGGTACGGGCTTAGGTAAAACTATACCTGTGAATGGTTAAGCTCAAAAATGTCTGTCACAAACGAAGGATTTTGTATTAGAATTAATATCGGGATCCAGACAATAAATAATTCAACGGCTGCTGGAAACGGCCTTCCAATGTGAAATAGTGTTCTTGTGTTAAACGCCATTTTCGTCGTCTGCTGAATTTAACGTCGCCGGCGACGCTAAATTATAAAATCGTTCTGTTTACCCATAAGCTGATTTGGTCTTAATCATTTCGGGTGAGGGCTTTTGTATATAAAAGCCTTACAACCATGCAAAAATATCGATTTTGAAAAATCTTGAGGGCGCACTATTTTTCAAATGTGCCAGTGTCTCTTTAATATCAGTGAGTACCAGTCAAAATATTCAGGTAATATACACATTTGTTGATTAAAGTTATGGAAAACTTAAAAGTTGGCCTACAAATTACCTGGATGTCTTTATCCTCATATCAATGTCCCTATCTGTTTTGGGGTGTTATTTTTTATGTGTAAAATATATCTGTTCTTCCAATGGCCTAGACTATCATTTGAGAGCAAATTGAAGAAATTTCATATTTTGTGAAAATGTGCCAGTGCCGCTTTTATTACAAAATCGCTTATGATAATACGCATTTTTAGCATTATCGTTTGCAGATATAATTTCGTAGACAACTGCCAACATAACCCTGCAGTCTGCAAAATTTTGAAATTAGGGGCGCTCTTCAAAAATGTGCTAATATTGCTTTAAGTCAAACGAACATTAAAATTATTGCAGGTGGTGGCTGCAACATGAAATCATTGGTTAAACAGACAAAATCTAGATAAAAAAGTTTTGTTTCTAATTATCAAGCGATATTTTTCTTATTTCAAAACCACAGTTGAAGGATAGAGCCTGCTGAAGTCGGGTTATTGTATTTTTCATGAATGACACAGGAAGACCTATAGGGTTTTGAACCAATCCCATCATACATTGTGATGTAGCCTAAGCTGTACAGTACTAAAATCATGTCTTGGATTAGTTTAAGACCATAAAAAAAAAAAAAAAAAAAAAAAAAGAGCAGGCCTGAAACGAAAAGGAAACAGAAGGATAGAGATGGAAAGGAAAGAAGAGTACGGAAGCAACGATAAGACAGGAAAAAGGGAGAAATAAGCGGGGGCGAGATGAGAAAGAAAACAAGAGGCAAGACTGAGTGGGGGTGGGAGCGACAATAAATAACTAGATACGCCCACCCTCGCCTATTTCTCCCGGATTTCTCCCCTTCTCTCCCATTAAATGCTGATGGCCCATTTAATGCAGAATTAATGAATGACTTAAATTGTAAATTTATTGAATTGTGCCTTTAAAAGAACTGAGAATGGCCCCTTAAATGGTAAAAGAAGGAGTCCCTCTCATGGAATGTTCAGTTAAAAGTTAAATTAAATGAATGGCCTTTAATTAGTAAATGAGGACTGGCCTGATCCCCCTGTCAGACCCAGGGTAGGACTCTAGGGAATGAATTATCTAGGAAAAAATATGCCAAATTTTGACCTTATTCCGAAATGTTGACTTTTTTATGTTTCCCCACCCATTGGTCAGAATCTGAGGGAAGGAAATATATTGTTTGGGGGGGAATGAGGGACTTGTGCCCTACACAGTTACAATTTGGCATATAATACACAATTTTGGCTAATCTTGCAGTATAGCTTTTATCTAGAAAAAGATAAAAAGTCAACTGTTTAACTTTTTGCACAGTTTTGAACACTCCTTCATCCACATCTCAGACAGACAGACAGTGCCAT
The DNA here is from genome assembly GCA_023653785.1 of Ophioderma brevispina. Taxonomy (NCBI): domain Eukaryota; kingdom Metazoa; phylum Echinodermata; class Ophiuroidea; order Amphilepidida; family Ophiodermatidae; genus Ophioderma; species Ophioderma brevispina. Next base: position 38,778 of record JAMKCH010007594.1, on the reverse strand, counting down.
TTCAATACATTAAATTATACATTATTCAACTTTGACCTTAAGGCCTTTTGACCACAATGGCCACCCTAGCCTAGGCCTAGACCAGGTCACCAGTTGCTGTTACTTGTTTACTTTAAAAGGTCCTTAAGTTAAGACCATCCATATCCCAGGGGACATTGCATATATTATGAGCCCCAAATGGTTTATAATTGCAAGTATTGTATGAAAATGTTGATAAGTGTTGATATTTACACAGGACCTAAAATAGACCTGGGCCAATTGATGTTGCAGATGCAGAAGACCCCCCCAACCTGTTTTTTTTTTTCAATCATTCATAGCAGTGGCGGCACCACAGGGGGATATATTGCCCCCCCCTATTTTTTGTCTTCCCTCACTGCCCTACTAGTTTCCCCCGGCCGAAAGAAAAAAGGGATTTTTTTGCAAAATTTGGCGATTTGGGGGCAAAAGTCACCAATTTTGGGAAAAATCTGAGATTTTGGGGCAAATGGGTTTAAAATCTCCAAATATTTGATACTTTAACCCCCCAAATTTCACTTTGCGCCCCCCCCCCCCAGAAAAAGAGGTCGGGCGCCGCCACTGCATGCATGTGCTACATTTTCATGATTTTTGGTCAAAATGCATTTATTCATTTATTAAGTGCAATACATTCAAGATGTTCGTTGGGGTTACTTACCAGTCCATGCCAGTTTCAACATGATTATCCGCCTCATACGGATTTTCTTCCAGCACCACCCATGATCATGCTCAAGCCAGATTGAGGCTAGTCATCCCCGTAGGCGTAGAATTAGAAGGCGGGGATAGCCCAGGAGGGCGGAAGAGCATCCCTGCTTCTCTGGTGTGAGACTGGCACCACCGCACACGCTGTTTAAATCCAATGTGTTATCCAGCAAGGCCGTTTATCTTACGAAATACTCGTTTTTGGGATGAGTTGTTCACGGTGTTGGAAGCTCGTGGCCCGCCCGTCCCCGCTGGCCGCAAGTCCTGCAGTGCTGTTCACGAGAGCCTCGAAAGGATCTGCTGTTGAGCTTGAGTAGAAGTCGTCGTAGATGTAGAGGAACTCGAAGAATCAAAGTGAAATCGTTTTTCAAGCTCGCCAAATCGATCACCTGAATCCGATTGTGTTCCTCGGACCTGCATGTGAAATACAAATGCGCAAAAGAATCAGATTAAGCTGCACATTTTACTTGTCCGAGCCCGTTCAACGGAAGCGATTGATAATAATTTGCAACATCACGATGCATGTATCTGATGTTGCACATTGGCCGCGCGCGGTTAACACATGGTACAGGTGCATGTACCTGTACGTCATAGCGCTAATTGATTGAGGGACATCCCCGGCTCATGACGTATAACAACATTGCAGGGTTGCCAGTTCGCTGCTATTGTTTTCGTTTGGCGCTCTTCATGAATACTGAGCTGTGATTTGTCCAAAAGTTTTTGAGGGTAAAAAGACCAGCAGATGGCGCTAGTATGAAAAATATCCGAGTGAATTCAGAATCGGGTATTAATACAAAATGATACGAGATGTCTATTAACCCTAACTATCCAGAGATAGTAAGCGGAATTTTACCTTATGAATTTTACAAAATTGCAAAATATTCTTCGAATAAATGACAATAAAAGAGTATAGCCAATTTGTAAATAGCATTTTGGAAGTACTTTTTTATACTCGCCAAAAATTATAATACAAGAGCGTAGTTTATCAGTACTATTCTTCTTTATCGTCTAAAGTTTCAGTGGTATAGGCCTAAATATCACGAACACACACTCTTTTTTTCCATATTTCATCAAAGAGGACTACTAAAAAAATTAATTTTGGTTACGACAAAAAATTTGCTTTGTCTAAATTACAACTAATACTTTGCATATCGAAGTTAATTCTCCTTTATTTTACAATGTCAAGAACAATTTCAATTTGATATCATTGTTGTTTTCATTATATTTTATCTGAACGAGATGAAACAGTCCTGAATCGTCTGTATTCAAGTGTTAGGTTCCCTTCAGATGCGGAGCACCATAGTATTTTTATATAGCTTAAGTATTCGTAATTGTGAATGGGAATTCATGCAGACACGATATGACAGTGGATATTTGAATTTTTTAAAAATCTAGTTTATTTAAAAGTGCGTATTCCGATCGTCCCAGGCATTTTTCTCATTGTCGTCCTGAAATTTGAGCCCTCAAATTCATTCCCAAGATAAACAAAAACCGTCGTTTTATGGTTAACCATTAATATTAGCACAGTATGGAATAGGGCTTTGCTAATATGCATTGCTTCTACCATCAAAACCGCAAATTTGTTTCCCACAGCACTTGATGGGGAGTATGTGCAAGTGTCTCGCTCTCATATGAAGTAGAGAACACAATAGACATAACAAGCACCTTTAAATAAACTTTTTTCGAAATCAATGAGTCTGCATTTAAGTAACCTGCGCAAACAGTTACCTAAAATGTTAATATTTTAACAAGCAAAGAGGTGTTAAAACAGTTTTACAGGTTTGGTCATTATGTTAAACATTAACACCCATGGCTTATAACGAGTTAATAAAAAGCAGGGCTAATAAACCATTCCATTTCTTGAACATTAAATGGCGAGCAACTAAATGTATTTGCACATCATGTTGACCCATGACATTAAAAATGCGAAAATAATGATTATGAAGATTAAGATGTGGTAATCAGCTAGGTCTGTGTCCGCAACATGATAGTGAGGTTTTTGATCCAAATCAAATAAGTTAGCGAACTTAAAATCAGTTAAAAAAATTAACACGATTCGAAGTCAAAATGACGAATTTAACTTTGCTTCCGCAAGGAAATGCAAATTTTTAACAGACCTGCACACATTCAAATCATTGCACGCATGCTCAATGAAGTCACAAGGTGTTGGCGCCTTGTTCAAAACCAAAACAAATACACGTGTATATGACTGCAATGAGCGATGGTACAAAGACCGTATCGGAAAGTATTCTCAAATTCCTCGTGGTGCATTGGGTTAAGAAATCATTACACTCAAAGGATTAAATGTAGTTTTCATTTCTGAAGAAGGTTAGACAAGTTCGTTCATTGTTACCAGCGACCGTTGTTGTAGAGAGATTGGTCTATTATAATAAAGTTATTTTTCGGATTAAGAGAAGTCGATTCAAGAGGATGGGTAAGAAATCGGAAGGCATTGGTGAAAGACGAATGGATGATTAACTTTCACTTACAATTAATGAATACACCAATGATGCAATCAAGCGACTGCAACAAATGGACTCGGTTCTCTTTCTGGATGTCAAATGCGCGATCGAAACCACATACTCCATAAGCTTATCAAGTACCAGTAAATGACTTGAGTACAATGTACATTGGTAGATATAGATTACTTCCATCATGTTACTATTTCTTTAGGGTCTATCTTGTATTATAAACTAAGGTATAGACAGTTCGGGTCATGCATGGATTCTAGTTATTTTGGGGTAATTTGTCGATGAAAAAGTTACACTGAGTTCATCTCACCCGTTAAGACATCTTGGGAAACAAATCGTTCATATTCACGACAGCATCAAACTGGATAAGTCAACTGCGATACTAGCCACAGGTTTCAAACAGAAAACAAAGCCAACCCTCGCCATCCGCCACTCGGGAAAATAGCTACTAAAAGATGCTGATGGATTTTTTTTCTGGGTGAAGGTAAACAGCCGTTGAAAGTGGGGTGAAGCTATGTGCAAGGTCTTGTGTTGTTCAACTCGAGCGCTGATTGCTAAATGACAAGCTTGCGCCTGATTTCTCAGTTATATTTATGCCGTATGCAAATTTGGAGCCGAATATCTCATTATTTACTGGTTGGTGAGAGAAAATAGTCCGGTCAATGGTCATTGCTGACTTCCTGCACAGACTGCTGATCATGATGACTTTCTGTTAACGTGTTATGCATAGTCATTCAAATTTCCCGGTACACTGGCTGGTTCTTGAAATGAAACATGGCTTTAGTTGAGGATTCCGGATACAATGTCCTGGCAATGACAACCGGGACCTATTCAATCCAAAGTTCTTGTCACAAAAAAAGTCATACGTTCTGGGAAAGGGGGATTCAAGGGAATTCCCCGATTCAATTATTATAAAGTCATATGTGTACTGTAAACATAATATAAGTTCACACTCTTGTCCAAATTCATTTAAAATAACATAGGCCAGTCCAAAATAGAATGAATGCTGCATTAACCAACATAATTGCAACAAATCAATTCCAACGAATTGTATTGAGAATACCTTAAAAAACAATGATATCAAAGTTAATAAAATCCAAAGGGGGGGGAGTGGAATATTATATTTTTAAGGGGTAAGGTTTATACAGGGTTCAAATATGAAAAGTATCAAAAACGCGTCGAAAGAATGCCAAGCTGTTCGTACATTCCAGGATAAAAAAGGTATAGTTTGACAATATCTCAGTTGAGTTCAATCGTTATGAGTTAAAAAAAGGTTCAAGGTCACAATGAGGTCAAAGTTCAGATACTTATCCGTTTCGTATCAAAAAAAAAACGGTTTGTCAAATTGTTCGTCTAAGGCTAAAGCAGAACCCGAAAATATATGTTTGCACCATCTATAATATTCGTGCATAATTGGAACGCAAAATGGCAAAATGTGACTGGGGGCTACAGGTGGTCTATGGGAGGTCACTAGTCATAGCTTGCTAACTCTTATATAGGAAGGTTCAACAAAGAATCTATTTACATAAAAGAAGCAAAATTGTATAAAATTTAAAACAGTTACAACCAGCCGATCAAAATCGGACACTCTATGAATGTTACCCCAGGATGACCGTGAAATGTATGAGCCTATTGTACTAAAACTAGAACGCGTAGATAGGGCAAACTATACCTTGTTTTTTTTAAAAACCTTAGGGAGTAAGACCAATAAATGGGTACATCATTTAATCAATTCGACAATTCTAATTTTACCCCTGTACAAAAACGTTGTCCCCTTATTTCTTACATGTTACTAGGTTGATTTTGGTAGACTTTTAATATATTATTTTGGACTATTTCAGAGTATAATTAACACCAAAAATGTTTCTGTTGCAATTGTTGTGGGTCAAATCATACAATTATTGGACAACAGGGTATTTTTTTAAAGCAATTGTAAGGATTTTTCTGAAGTAACTTGATGACGAAACTCGAAAATCAACCCTCATCAAAATCAAAAAATTTCACTTACATGTTTGAGGGATTAAGTGTTGAAAATATGGGATACGAAACCATGATCAGCTGATTTACGCCCAAAATGTTTTGTTCTCGTATGAATTTTAATTTTTTTTTTACAACTCATAGTCGACCAATAAATTGGTCATCGATCCAATTTTATATGAAAGTTGAAAAAAAAAGTCCATGACATGACAAACCCGCTTCACGAAAAGTAGACTTCTAGCCGTTATATAAGAGTTTATCTTGTTAAAGAGTTTATCTCGATATTCCGAAGGTTAGTTATTCCGAAGGTCGAAATACGATCTTCAAAAGGGTTCGCTTTCCAAATCTTAAAAAGGGTTCGCTTTTCTCCAAATCACAAGTCAGAAGTCAAAGGGGAAAGACACATACGACATGTCATGAATCATTCGTACAGAAGTTAACAGAGAGGAAAGAATGAGATGCAGGGATGCAGAGCTGAGTGAGAAAATTATATTTTATCATTATATTGTTTAAAAACCAATTGGTTTTATTAAATTTAACTCAATGTTTATTTATTTTATTTTTAATTAGCAGTTTTAGCAATATCATATTTAGAGATTAGATATTTTTGTATACTTGTCCTTACAAAGTTATTAGTGAATTTTTAGTTAATTATATCTGTGTCCAAGCGAGTTATCTTATGTATTATACGGAAGAAAGCTTAGGAACAAAAAGGTTAGTTTTGAAGTTAGAAATTTCACTCTTTTCGGAGTCACTTAAGTGTCATTCGCCCCCCCCCCCCTCTTTTGAAGTTAAGGGGTTTGACGTGTTGTGATCTACTCGATAAAATTTTCTTAGAATTCACATATATGGTATTTACAACGGTGCTGATTAAGAATCTGAACATAAAAAAAGGGGGTCACCGACTTGTTTTGAAGACTATAGCCAAAACAAAAAAGGTATGTGTCCACTTTTAAACACGCCAAGTCTATGGGAAAAGTCAAAATTTGACGTTTAGATGCCATACCAAAATAAAAAATTTTCCTCGATAAAATTTTGTACTTTCTAATATAGTGTTGAGGTCCCGATGTCTTTCGTCAAAATTTTGAAATAAAAATTGAGGGTCGACGACTTACTTTTTCATTCAACGCCGAAAACCACTGAAATTGGACACTTTTTTCAATTGGGCGTCTTGTGGGGCGGGAAGAAAAATCCGCGCCAATTTCGGCTTGCAGCAAAGCAGGAACGCAGGCGTAGAGATGCGCGATTTAATTAACGCAAACAAACGCAACCGTATTCAGCCTGGTATCTCGCAATATACCTTCAAGCTCAAACAAAATTCTTCCATTTGTCCCAATTCCATTGACTGGGCCTCAAACAGAATGCCTGCAGGTGTGTAAAACAGCTTGAGCGTAACAAACACACGGCAATTAAAGCAATATTAGAACATTTTTTGAAGGGCGCCCCCAATTATTCAAAAAATTTGGAGATTTTTACACGGCTTGCATTGGTAACTGCTGTAAAACTTATACCTGTGAATGGTTAAGTCCGAAATGGCTATGGTCACAAACGAAGGGAATTTTGTACTAGCATAATTATTATCGGGGATTCCCCGATTACTATTAACGGCCTGTGGAGGAAACTGCCTTCCAATGTGAAATAGCCGGGAAATAGCGACATGACGGGTCTAAGCTCATCCATTAGGTGTTTTAAAGTTCGGGAAAGTTAAGTTAGAGGTCATTCTCATGGGGTGGCACTATTTCACATGGGCCGGACAATAAACGTAGCATTGCCAGCACTGCCGTTAAGTCCAATCTGGGATCCCGCCAATTCTAATTACAAAATCGCTTATTTGTGATAAATACGATGTTTTTAGCATTTCTCGTTCGCAGGTATAGTTCCTAGACCAATTACCAACGTAAAATGTGCAAAAATATCCCAAATTTGAAAATTGGGGGCCGCTCTCAAAAAATGTGCCAATATTGTTTAACCCCTTAAAATAGAAATATAAATCACAAATAAAATGATTAAGAGCCCAAGCAACATGTTATAACGGAGCGGCCGCGAGCTTTGAAAAGTGCTCTAGTTTTCGAGTTACCCCTCCCATCGGCTACAACAAAAACACAACCACCTTTATTTGAAGGATAAATGTATGAGATTTAATATAAATTTAAGTCAAGAGTTATAGGCTAAAATAACAAAAATCAATAAAAAGGGTCAATTTCAAGTGGTACAAAATGGGTCAAATCTTTAAGTGGCTCCGTTTGGATAAAAAATGGTGCAAATTATTGTTGGAGATCATAGGATCAAAATAAGGATAGTTTTGAGTGTCTCAAATGCTTGCTTAAGAAAGTAGGGGGAAATGAGGTCAAGCCCCATTGAACTGCAATGGACGTTGACCCTCTGTTCCCCCTAATAGGCTAACTAAGCATTTTTAGACAGTCAAAACTATCCTTACATTAATCCTATGAACTCAGCAATAATTTGCCACCATTTTTTTACTCCAAGATCGGGAGCAACTTTTAAAATTTGACCCCTTGTACAACTGCAATTTGACCTTTTTTTGATTTTGGCTGTTTTTAAGCGTTAGAACTCTTTAAAACTTTACGCGTAGTAGTACAAACTATACCTTTCCATGAATCATTGTGTTAGAAAATAACATGGTATACTTTTCCACATGAATAGGTCAATTAAAAATTGACCCCTGTACCAACTTGTCTTGGCCCCCTCTCTTTAAAGCACCATTTGTGGCACTTAAGAATTGTGTATCAGGGGTCTGGATTACCGCCCAACACACCCCCGCCCCTTCCTCTCGTCTCTCGACCCCTCTCCCTTCTCCCACTTTCCCCCTCTCCTTATTTTCCCTTCCCGGTCAGTCTGTCTACCAATTTAATCACTCAAACCTTTGTACCTGAGATGTGTTACAAATGTCTGCTAGCACATGGATAAAAGGAGAGAGGGAAGTGAGTAGAGAACATAGAGCAGAATGGAGCTGAGTGTCTTACCGTAAAATCGCGTATACAAGCAACGGTGCCTATAATAGGACCCATTTCGGAAAACAGGCAAGAGAGAAATATTTGAATAGCGCCCTCTTAGTATATTCTTCAGATCAGCTACTACTTCGCTGGTGTAATATGACTCCAAATCGTTCGTTAGTTACTATCAGCAAACTCATTCCTGCAAACCCTGCCCTGAACCATGAGCAATCAAATGACAATAGCTTTGAAAAAGCTGTTTCAGCCAAGACCTTAATTCGTAAAGAGTGCCACGTAATAGGATTTTGTTTCCCAGCAATCGGTCTAAACAAACCACAGGGCAAAGGACACCATGTTATGCAATGATTTTTTTTAATTCCTTGTGGTTTGTTGGCCTATTACTGGTGCAACGAATTCCATTATGTAACTCTACAGCGAATATCTTTTAAAGCAGGGACATAAGTTTCAAAAGGACCCTCCTATACCACGTTGCCGCCTTTGTTATTAAAAACTCACCAGATCCAATTTACAGCTTGACCGGTATGCGATAATCCCCTATCAGCAGGAGAGCTGCCAAGCCATCGCTCAGCACGTATGAGATTCTTGCCCGGAAATAAATGATCCAAATCAATCAAATTTATTTCATCTCAACATAAAAATACAATCAAAATACAATATAATAGTACATCGATAACCCATAATGGTGAATGAGATGAGGACACTGCTAAACGCAATAGCGTGGGATTGCAGTGCCTTAGAAACTATAGGTTACACAGTAGTGAACACAGAATAGGGTGGACTTCGACATTCTCCGGGAAGTGATACTTAATATTATGTAAGGCAAAAAAAAAAACTAAAAAAATGTAGTAAAGTGCCCGAAATTCCGATTCAAATCAAAAGAATAAAAAAAAACTCCCCAACCATGCTATATTCACACGGAATGGAAAAACCGGAATCTTTTCAAACAGTCCAAAATAATACATCCTTGTTTCAGCCACAAGCCTGAATAGCTTAGCTGAAAATAGGAGATTTGGCTGTTTTCTATCGATAAAAAGTTCAATGTTTTCTCAACTTTCGGCACAAAATGCCAACATCAGCTATGTCGGTAGAATGACACCAGAGTTCCCCTGCCAACATATATTTGCTTGGAAATAGTTAGTCTTGCTTGATTGGTCAAGTGTGAGGCGGTTAAACAGATTACCTGAAAGGTCCAGCAGCAGCCCTTGAAGTTTTGCAAACAATTGCCTGGTAAATGAGAGTAACCAAGGGTAATCGGATTACTAAAGTGAGAAACTTCTTTTAGAAATCAATAGAGTCAATCAATCTAAACAATTTCCACATTCAGTGTTTCTTTGTGATAGTACCCGCGAACACTTGGAGTATTGGGAAATTTTCCCCCTTTCACATGATTGCCTTGGTACGATCCTGCTAAGACTCGGGTCAAAGACTTACTTTGGATTTGGATTACTGTGTGGTGTGCTGTTTCTTGTTGGATTTCCGCACAGAGAAAAGTATAGTTGTTGGGTTCGTCCACAGTCGCGAAAGCGTACTCACATGATCGTTCCGAACGGAGAGTTAACTCAACCGATTATGTGGAAGCGATACATAGTTTTCTAGTCTTAAGTTTTATTGCAAATTTACACCGTGTGCTTTAGCCTGGATGCAATTTTCTATCAATGTAACTTTTCATATTCCAAAACAAAGACAGAAAAAGTCCCAAAATCCCCATATATAATCACAGGCCCGTACCCCAAATTCGAGAAAAGGGGAAATGGAAAAAAGGTTCACTTTTTACTGAAAATTTTGATAAAAAGTCCAAAATTTAGCGAAATGTTGACACCAAAGTCCCTCCTCCTTTTGGTGAAAAAATGTTCAAAAAGTCCAAAAGGACCTGTGACCATTTTAGGAGGGGTTCGGTCCACTTTTAACCCAAAAAGGTCCACTTTTTGAAGCCCGCACCTCCCCCCCCCAAAAAAAAAATCCTGCGTCCGGCCCTGTAAATCAAAAGGAATCATATAGATAACAGATTAAAAATCCATTTTCGGAAAAATTTTGGACTTTGTTATTGTTTCCTTAAATTAAGAAAGGATTAGAAATTAGAAAAGTATTTAAGGATATTCTTTTCCTCAAAGAAACTAAAATGACAATCCTTTCCTTTTCCATATTAAAAAGAGAGGGGGGATAATAAATAAAAACCAAGTCTAACCCAACAAGCTCTCAAAAAAGCATCAAAGAAAAGGACAGAGAAAAGAGACAGACGAGTTGTTGGAAAAATAATTCATACTAATGCGCTTGTGTTAAGTTCGTGCGTAAACACGTGCATAAAGTTGCTGGACTTCCACGTTTACTTTACTCTAACCAGGAATTGATCGAATTATTGGTTAAATCTCGTGGTGGTTCAATCAGGATCATATCTGTGAGACAATATGAATTAGGGTTATAACATCGACGGATTATAACAACGCAGTGAATTCCATGGTAAGTTCTCACACAAAACAAGTCAGCAAACTGAAACTTCACAATTTATATCATCGTTCATTGAGCACAAAAGCAGTTTGTCGGTCATTCTCGCGGGTACATGCCACAAGAAAGGGCAGCTTTCGAGCTATGAAACATACCATGGCATTCCAGAATGCCTCGTTAACACAGGTGGCCTAGTAAGACCTTGGTATTTCTCCCATGGGGTAAAAAAGATTTTATGTAAATTCATAAGGACCATGGTCGTTCATGGGATCTACTGCAATGATAACAACGTTCGCACGAAAGCGTGCCAAAAAACCGACCTTAACGGTAGAGGGCGCTAATCACATTTTTTTCTTCTTGTCCGGATTTCGAAATTTCATATTATAGGCACCGGTGCTTGTATACGCCGATTTTACGGTTATGTAGTTTATTTATATCGCATGCATGCGAATTTCGAACCGCACCGCACCACCTCTACGCGGCCGGACCCCCCGGGCGAACTGAACTTTTTCGAGAATTGCATTGTTTTCGTCTATATAGTTTTGGAGATAAAACTATTTTTTGGCATAATCGGCTCGAAGTATCCATATAATTCATCATGTTCATGCCCCCATGTGAAAACAAAGTTCGAAATAGCGAACACTGTATTTGGTTTCGGAATACTGAAACCTTTTTAGTATTCGGAATAACGAACCTTTTGAAGAGATTCGGAATTGCGAACCCTTTTTTTAAGATTCGGAATAACGAACCTTTTTAAGATTCGGAGAATAGCGAACCCTTTTAAACTTCGGAATATCGAACCTTCGAAATAACGAATCTTCGGAATAATGAACCTTCGGAATATCGAGATTACCCCAAATGTCCATATATACATATATCCCAACATTGATTGGTGGGGTGGTGGGGGTGAGAGGGGGGTTTGCAGAAGTATGGAATCAGAGAAACAAAACAATACGTTTTCTTTTCACACATTTTCCTTGCATGACATAATTGAGGGCAAGTGTCACAACTAATTTGGACCCAGATCGTAGCTTGCCATATGGCCAATTCTCACGAAAATGACGCCAATTGGGTTTGAAAAGGTAAAAAATCACAAATTTTGTTCTTTATGCAATTTTTTTGCTTGAAATCTTCGTCGCTGATTAAGGGAGAACAAAGCTGCCAACACCACCTCTCATAATTTTGTAAAGCAGGCTTGCAAACATTTCGCGTGTCAAAAGAATAGGATTTATTACCAAAAATGAAAATCCACGAAAATCGGGAAATATTATTCCCATCAGTAAAGCTCAGAAGGACCTTTATTTTTTTGTACTGACGATGTTTGAATAATAAATGATTTGACAGTACACGATAATAATGTTATATGTTTATTATCCTTAAAAGTAAAAAAGGCCACAAAATTCATGCTTATTGACCATTTTGTGTAATTCTGTATCCAGGCGCATAATGATATTGAGTCTTTGATGTCACAGTGTAACAAAACACAGTCCCCCATCAATGTACCGCGTACCACTATACAAGCGCCGATCGAATGGGTGTTCATCGACGACCATCGGGACATGAATTCTCCGGCGTTGAAACCGACTTACTCACGCACGCCTTCCTCCTCGGACCGCCGTAGCTTAGCCGATCATGCCAAGAGGAACCTCACAGAAGATCTCTCAAGGGGCCATGAACTGGCCGGAGTCTCGGAGGTAGAGAGGATCCACCAACTTGGGAAGATCCGACAACTAGGGGAGCCGTTCACCTTGATACTTGATACGGACCACACGACCCCTACCATCCAGAAGCCACTCCGATTTCTGAGCCCTACAGTGGCGGTTCCTTTCTTTACAGCAGTAATGCTAGAGAGGGGCATCCCGATCCAGTGGCCTGAATCTTCACCAGAGGTTGACGAGCTGGGAGAAGCTAGCTACAGGGGTAACAAACTAGAGAAGCCGCGACCGTATACCGCTCCTTTCTCACTTCAGGAGGTTCTGCGACACGCTCACCGTGAAGAACCAACCGGGCCCCCGTCGCCTACAGTGGGTGGAGCGCACCTTACAGGCACCACCAGATATCGAGAGAAAGTACTTCCGCCCGGCGCCAGTTCCAGAAGAAGCATGGCCCACATGCTGTATGATGCAGGGACACGGGCCAACCCAGATCAACCCCCCCCCCCCAGCGGGGGTGGAGGGCGGGTCAAGTAACCCCTCTAGTAAGGAACGTCCTCACCGGGTCGCGCCATGGAACCAGAAGAGGGACGCCGAATTGGGCGGCCTGGAAACCCCGGCCAGGGATGGTATACGACTGGCGAACGCATCCCTCCTCACCTTTGACCACCTGATGAACGGATGTCTAGACCCTGCCAGATCGCAGATGAGTGCAGAGAACAGGTAACGTTCACTATATACACTCCGGGACCTAACGTTCTGCACGGGGGAACACCTTTGGAGGCTAGCGCATCAACTCGCCTACTTGCGGAAAGTGAATGCTACGAACGCCCTTAACCTCATGAACCCGCGGCAGTTCCTGGAGACGCCTATAGGACCTGACCTCTTCGGGGGACGGTTCAAGCGCATACACGAGGAGGATGTCGGCTAACAAGAAGGCCAAGGCGGCCCCGAAACGCCAGATGGAGGAGAAGAAAGGCGACGCCGGCTAGCCAGGGGGGCCCCTCAGCAGCAGCACAGCGGCCCAGCAGCAACAGCAGACTTTTCGTAGTCAAGATGTTGGTCGAAAATCTTGGATCAGAAGCCATTCGCCCGGCCTCCAAGACGACATTAGCCAGCTGGATCGTGGCAGTCATCAAGGAAAGCCTCGCTAGCGCGGAGGTTGTCTGACGGGGCGCACATAGGAGCTCACGACATAAGATCTCAGGCGGCTACTTGGGACTCCTACCGGGAGCTTCTATCCAAGATAACGTGGACGCTATGGGATGGACTTGTTCTTCCACGTTTCAACAAGTTTATCTCCGGGATGTCCTAGTACGCAGCGGTTCTACGGCAGCTAGGATCCTTTCATCAGCTTCCTCGTCCTCACAGCAGGCATCCACATCTTCCAGTAGCCACAGCTCTCAGTAGCACTTTGCCCCTTGAAGTCTGTAAGTGCAACTATTTTATCATTGGTTTGTTATAATAATAATAAGAATATTTTTGAATAATTGCAAAATACAGAAACATAAATATGATAAATATATTAATACATAAAATTGCAAGCAAAAGCAAGTAAGCTGGATAAGAGAAGGGTGTATAAAAACCCGATCACAAATGTGCTCTCATATCCAAAGAGAAACAAGTTACATGCACAACAAGCAAGATTGATTAATAGGAAACCAAAAGAATAGGCCAGGCAAATGTATGCCCAATGAAAACAAAAATCAGTCAATGTTAAACTGATTGGAAGAGCAAACAATTTACCTGTCTATATCAAAGTGGTTTCCAAACTGGACATAAAAATTTACAAAAACACTACATTTTTAACAATATTTATTAAGTAAACTTAAAAAGTGTGATTTACAGCCTGCTTTAAAGTTATAAAGACTATAGACAGCACGCAAATCAGATGGGATATCATTCCAAAGACTTGGAAGTGAAATAAAAATAGAATTGAAGAAAGAGGAAGTCCTTGCAGATTGGTGCAAAAGCCAGACTCTGCAACATGCTATGTTGAATCAAAGAATTAAAAGAAGTAGGGGTCAAATCATGTAAGATCTTAAAACCCAGAAACAAGCTTTGGATTTTGAAAGCATCTTCGAGCCTGACTAGATTCAAATCAAGAAAGTCTGCTCAAGTAAGGTGGACGAGCATCCGCCTTTGGTGATTGCTGATAGAATAAAGTCCTTGTAATTGTCTGTTGCACTTTCTCTAGCCTATCCAAATGATTCCTTTGATGAGGTGCCCACACACCATGCACAGTAAATAATATGGTGCAATATGAGAATTCTTGTAGAGGTTCATCAGGCATTAGAAGACATATTTCTTGTGCATCTGATGATGAAGCCAGACAGTTTTGAAACCTTACTTGAAATTGCAGCTATATGAGAGTAAAGGAAAGATCCCTACTGAAAGTACCAACCAAGTAATTTAAATTGTTAACTTCAGCAAGCATACTTTAACCCATAATGAAGATCACAATAATCAGGAGACTTAGATCTAGTCATGTGCAAAACGGAGCACTTAGAAAGATTGAGAGGCAACTTATTAAAAATAGTCCAACCTTATTCAATAATAGTCCAACCTTATTCAATAATAGTCCAACCTTGTTCAACCTTATCCTGGCGAGATCATATCACCATAGCTCCGCTTGCCTTCTAGCCCGAGCACTCTGATTTCCGGGTTGACTCTACCAGTTACAATCTGTGGCATAAGTCAGACTTGAATGGAAACGTACTAGGAGATGTAGGTGATTCCCCTCTCCCCCGGTGGAGATTCGTATCACCATAATCTCTGTATACTTAGCATTCAAGCCTGACGCCCCCCCCCCCACCCCGGTCCGGGCCGCTGCGCCGCCCAGGACGGGGCTCACAGTGCAGTGTTCGCTCTCCCGCCCGTGGAGTCAACCCGGTTGAAAGAGCATACCAAAATGAATCCAGAAGTCAGTGTTTCTAGATCATCGCCCCTGATGCGTGCGCATTCAGGGGTCGTCGAACTTTCAAGTGGGATTGATGTACTTTGCTAGTCTGAGCGTAGAAAATGAAACGGCAGGCATAAGTCAGGCTTGAAAGGTAAGTATACGGAGAAGAAACATACGAATTATGTACGATCTAATGAGTTATACAGAAAATTAAAATATTCCCGGGTTATTTCTCATGATAGATTTTGAGAAGGCTTTCGACTCGGTGTCTCATACCTTTATCATTTGTTTGGGATCTTGAAAATATTAGATCACTTTAATTTTGGACCGTCTAGGCAGTGGATTAGTGTTTTTTTATAATCAAGCCTCGTCTTCTGTATTGTAAACGGATTTCTATCGGGAAGAATTTAGTGTTGCTAGAGGTTGTAGACAAGGTGATGGGCTCAGTCCCTATATATTTATTTATGTGCGGAAGTTCTGGGAAAGATGATCCGTAATAATAAGAATATCAAGGGTATTAAAGTAAAGATCTTGAATTTCGTATATCACAATATGCCGATGATGCGGTTTTATTTTTAGATGGCAGTGAGAAGTCAATGATTGAGGCTTTAAACATTTTGGACGTATTCGCCAAAATGAAAGGGTTTACGAGTAAATATTGATAAAACCAATGCTGTGCGGGTTGGTTCAAAGCTGAAAATCAACAGAAATTTTGTGAAGATTTGCATGTGAAATGGGTCATTATAATGATCATTACCAGCTCTGGTATCGATTCACAGCTTCACTAAATAGAATGATGCCCATTAATTATTTAAATGTAATGTATTCAATCCATAATCTTATCCATCACTGGTCTAGACGTAACTTCAAGTTCTTGGTAGAGTAACAGTTGTAAAATCTCTAATATTGTCGAACTTAAAATCTCTTTTAACTTCTCTAAACCCATCAAACGAATTTATGAAAGAATAAATCAAATAGTTTACAAATTTATATGGAAATGCATCGACAAGTTTACAACTTACAAGAAATCGGATGATCCAAAACTATGACCAGGGTGGGGCGAAAATGGTTGATGTGCAGTCTTATGTGCATGCTTTGAAAATTACATGGATTCGCAGAATTTTAAATAATGCAGGATCCGAATGGTATATTTATTTTGCAAACCACCAACCTTGATAGTCTCCTTAATCTTGAGGGAGGAGTATGTCAAAATTCCTAATTTTATGAACCAAGAGTTAAACCAAATCATTTTTGGAAAGACGTATTTTCGGCTTGGTCGGGATTTACCAATTGGCACACCCCTACAAACTACTCAGAACTTATGAAGACCTCACTTTGGTATAATAATAATATCAGGGTTGGAAACAATTTCTATCAGTTGGAGAGTTTCAAATGAGATATAATGTCCGTACCAACTTTGTTGAATATAGAGGGGTTATTTCCGCAATCATAAAATCATTTTCCGATGTACTTAATAATCCTGTAGATACCATTGTATATCCCACAATACCATTCCATTTTGGCGTCCTACTGAAAAAGAACAAAAGGGTTCAAAGAAGAATATATGATATCTTGATCTCAAAGAAAAAGGTTATTTGGGAAAATAAACTTGATATTCTTTATGAACCATCAAGATGGAACAATATTATTTCTAACACCTTTTATGTACAATTGACACGAAGCTAAGATGGTTCCAATTCCGATTAACCCACAGAATTCTAGGCACAAATTCTTTTCTATTTTAAATTTGCAGAAAGTGCACAATCGCCAACATTCTGCCTAGATTCAGAGGAAACTCTGTTGCATATGTTTTGCAACTGCCGAATAACTGATGATCACCAGGCAATGAATTTTAGCTTGTTGTTGAGTAGATTTCATATATATAAAATGAAAATGCTTGAAAGGTACCCTTCGCTTCAAGCACTCAAATTGAAATTAAAAATATATGAATTAGAAAAATATACATCTCTATGTAATAATAAAATGGGCAAATTTTATACACGATGGGGAATATTTAATGGACTTTGGTACAAGGAAAAATATTGATACCGTTGAAAATATGATATTTTATGTGCTGTACTCTATTTGTATGTTTTATAGCCTATAGGTAAGAATGAAAATAAAGTTTGTTTCCTCTGTGGAAAAAAAATATCGGCTATATGTTTGAGAAATATTATACGGGTGCATGAACGCATTCAGTTTGAGGGCCGTAGTGGGAGTCTAACAGTGGTGCACCGATCAGGATGTTTCGATCTCCCCTTCAAAATACGCAGAAAGGCAGAAAGTTTGGCCAGGAGACCAGGATGCCACACTCTGTCGAATGCTTGCTGATATCCAGACAGACAATTCTTGCCGCTCTGTCATTGATATCAATGAAGGTGTATCAAGATGGCGCCACATTGTTTCGTAGATCAGTCGCTCTATTACCCGGGCTCCATTACCTTGAATATTATAGACAGCAAGGAGATCGGTCTATAGTTACTAGGCGAAATGCTTGTAACCCCTCTTATAACATGGGATGACTTCAGCTACTCTTTTCAGATCACTGGATGTGGCCCCTTGTCAAAGCAAAGTTGGAAAAGACGTGCCAGTGGAACCTCCAGTTCCGGGGCAGCATTTCTCAAAACAATGGTTGGGATGCCATCTGGTCCGGGGGCTTTGTTGACATTAAGTTTCAACGGTTGTTTCTTTACCTTGCTTGGCCAGAACACCATGTTGCCACAGCTTGAGCTAGTTCGCCGAAGAATGCTGGAGAGGCTTTTCATTTTTTTCAGCAGCTGGAATGGTAGAGTTTTCACTGAAGAAAGTCGCAAAACATTCAGCTTTCTTCTCGGAAGAGAGGTATATGGAGTTGCCTGATTTAAGAACTGGGATTTCGGACTTGAATCTTTTACCCATTAGGCGGCGAGCTGTCCACCACCATGACTTGGATCTAGTCTGGCGCTCATCATTGACTCTCATCTTGTGAGTGGAAGCAGCTTTCCTAGAAACAGATGTGTACTCGTTTCTATCCTTGTTGTAATTTAGGCGAGCTCATGGAGTTCCAAGAAATTTCCACCGTCTCCAAGCACTGTCCTTTTTCTTTAGAGCCTTGTCGCAGCCTTCGTTCCATCATTCTGGATAAGTTTTAAAGGCATTGAAGACCTTTTGTGGGATGAATTCTTGAATGGCATCACTGATGGTGTTGGTGACATTTCTCACAAGATATA
Source organism: Ophioderma brevispina (assembly GCA_023653785.1). NCBI lineage: Eukaryota > Metazoa > Echinodermata > Ophiuroidea > Amphilepidida > Ophiodermatidae > Ophioderma > Ophioderma brevispina. The sequence continues at coordinate 20,433 of JAMKCH010007594.1, read as the reverse complement.
CCTGGGCAGTCGCTTATAAGTAGACTGTTCCATGGAGTTGCTGCAAGATAGTTCCTCAGACCATTCCAGTCCGCTTTTTTGTACAGCCATACTTGCCTTGGTGGAGTCATATCAAATAATGATGAGGCTTGCAGTGTTGTTTTTTTCGGCAAGGTAGTGGTCTGATGTTCCAAAGCCGTGATCAATGGAGACTGGGGAAAAAGATTTGGAGCATCGGTGATGATGAGATCCAGGCGGTTGCCAAGTTGATGATTGGCTCCAGAAACAATTTGGGTCAGATCATGAGTGCAGCAGAAGTCAAATGCGGCCCTGCTTTCGGCGTCAGCTGGTGATAATATACTGTTTAACCATTCACGATGATGGCAGTTAAAATCGCCAATCATGGTGTTTATCATACCAGGCTATTGCCTCTATCGCTTTTTTAGGAGAGTAGGTAAAACCAAGCTCTTGGTAAAACCTAAGTGATAGTAGTATGGACCACTCTTTGTTTGTAAGGTGAAAATCATCAGTTCAAGCCTTTTGGTTCCAGGCTGACAATAGGCAGTCCAATCTTAGAATAGACAAGGCATTCACCCCATCCACTGTTATCATAACGATCTTTCCTCATGCAAAATAATGTAGTGTCCAGAGATATTTGAGGACTATCTTCGGAAACAGAAGAATCCAGTTTTGATTCGGTTATGAGGATGATGTCAGGTTTGGTCTCAGGTGGAGCACTAGCAATCCTAGCCTTCAGTTGTACCTTGTTTCTTCGTAGGCCTCTAATGTTGGTCAACCACAGCGGTTATCGGGGGCACATTTGGTCGTAACCGTTCGGTCCGTCCTTTTCATATTGTTGTAGCTCTTTGTGACATGAATACAGAATTGGGGGAGTCAATCCCAAGAAGAGAGGAAGAAAGCATCCAAAGTGATATCCAAACATCCATTACAGCACGAGAGGTAAAACCACATCACTGCAAAGTTGAAATACAGAGGAATCCGATGTCTGGCAAAGGTTATTCTCTGCTTCTCGGATTATAATTCGAGTTCCTTGAGGTATATACTTGGGAGCCATACCATTTCGTATCTTATAGGTAATGAGTAAGATTTTGAAACGGACGCGGTCTTTAACTTTTAGCCAGTGTAGATTGTTCACAATAGGCGAAATGTGATCATATCGGTTTGTCAAAGTGACAAGTCTCGCTGCTGAGTTCTGTACACGTTGTAAAGGTGCAATATGACTGATATGAAGACCACACAACAGAGAATTATTTCAGTATAATCTGGTGGACACAGAAGCATGAACCAAGCGTTCTGTGGTAGGTTAATCTAAATACCTACGGATCCGTCCAATCTTGTAGATTCCAAAAGAGCGTGCGATTTTATTAATGTGATCTTTCATTTGAAGTATCCTATCCAGTGTAACACCATGATCCTTAGCAGAGTCTGCAGTGTTGATTCATAACAAGAGCTGGTAGACTGAAAGGAGTGCGATGCTTAGAATGAAAATGCACAATGTCCATCTTCAAATCATTCAGCATAAGCCCATAGGTGATGGCCCAAGATCTTACATCAGATATACAACTTTCCAATGGGTTAATAGCTTCAGATATCTTGGATGACTGCAGTGCTAAATACAGTCGTGTGTCATCTGCATAAATCATGTGCATAATTCCGTTATGTGCACCAATCACGTCATTCAAAGGAACAGTATATAGGATGAAATCAAGAGGTCCCTTGACCCTGTGGGGTGCCGCAAGGAAGGATATGAATGTCTGAAAGCTTATCATTCACAACAACAGCTTGGGAACGATGAGTAAGATATGATTTAAACCATCGTAGCACAGTGCCCCAATGTTGTACCGACTTTGTAGACGCTCGAAAAAGATGGAATGGGCGATGGTGTCAAATGCGGCAGAATAATTAAGCAAAATCAAAACTGCTTCATTGCCCTTGTCTAACGCCAAAAGCAGATCATTCACTACACGAGGCTGTTTCAGTTGAATGGAACTGGCGATATGCTGATTGCATATCAGAATAAAGGCCATTTTTATGCAGATAGACTTGCAGTTGAGATGAGACTGCTTTCTCGAGTATCTTGGAAATAAACATCAAGTTCGCAATGGGTCGATAAATTTTCAGATCATTAACATCAGAGCCCTGTTTTTGAAGCGGTTTCACATGATGGTGTTGGTGACATTCTCACAAGATTTACCTGGACAGTCTCTTATAAGTAGACTGTTCCATGGAGTTGCTGCAAGATAGTTCTTCAGACCATTCCAGCCCGCTTTTTTGTACAGCCAGACTTGCCTTGGTGGAGTCATATCAAATAATGATGAGGCTTGCAGTGTTGTTTCGGCAAGGTAGTGGTCTGATGTTCCAAAGCCGTGATCAATGGAGACTGGGGAAAAAGATTTGGAGCATCGGTGATGATGAGATCCAGGCGGTTGCCAATTGATGAGTGGCTCCAGAAATAATTTGGGTCAGATCATGAGTGCAGCAGAAGTCAAATGCGGCCCTGCTTTCGACGTCAGCTGGAGATAATATACTGTTTAACCATTCAAGATTATGGCAGTTAAAATCGCCAGTCATGGTGTTTATCATACCAGGCTATTACCTCTATCGCCTTTTTAGGACAGTAGGTAAGTGATAGTAATATGGGCCACTCTTTGTTTGTAAGGTGAAAATCATCAGTTCAAGCCTTTTGGTTCCAGGCTGACAATAGGCAGTCCAATCTTAGAATAGACAAGGCATTCATCCATCCACTGTTATCATAACGATCTTTTCTCATGCAAATGTAGGTGTCCAGATATATTTGAGGACTATCTTCGGAAACAGAAGAATCCAGTTTTGATTCGGTTATGAGGATGATGTCAGGTTTGGTCTCAGGTGGAGTACTAGCAATCCTAGCCTTCAGTTGTACCTTGTTTGTTCGTAGGCCTCTAATGTCGGTCAACCACAGCGGTTATCGGGGGCACATTTGGTCGTAACCGTTCGGTCCGTCCTTTTCATATTGTTCATGTAGCTCTTTGCGACATGAATGCAGAATTGGGGGAGTCAATCCCATGAAGAGAGGAAGAAAGCACCCAAAGTGATATCCAAACATCCATTACAGCACGAGAGGTAAAACCACATCAAAGTTGAAACACAGAGGAATCTGATGTCTGGGAAAGGTTATTCTCTGCTTCTCGGCAGCTGCTCTGCTACAGTGCTTACCTTTCTTGGAGAGTAAATAGAGCAGTGGTTCTCCAAATTCCATTTCATTCTGCTCCGCAGTAGGTTGAATGTTCATCTTTAAGATTACTGACCTTCAAACCATTTTCTCAAGATAAGATGTTAGGATACTAGAGCAGGAGCAGAATATCATAGGGTCCTTATTTAGGGAGTTCGTTCATGCCTGACTACATCTAAGGTTTGGCACCTTTAGTAGTTAGTATGGACCCTCTAGATCAATGCAAGGTAGTTAGTGGTCTCAAATTATGGTTTAACTTTTTCAATAGGACCAATTTAAGGTTACACAGGGGTCAAACTTTTGAAGTACTCCAAACATGTTGAAACATCTTTCATATTGTCCGTCTAGTCATAAGGATTCCAAAAATGTATAGTTTGTATCACTTACGACTATTAGTTTTGGAGTTATAGCGTAAAAATGACTAAAACGATAAAAAAAGGTCAAATTCAATTTGTACAGGGGGTCAACATTGAAAGTTACTCTGATTATATTTTAAATGCTTGCAAATTATTGCCTGAGAAATGAGGACTCGTAAAAGTATAGTTTGATTATGTTAAATGTTTACTTACCGAGATAAAGGTCAAAGAAGGTCAATGCCAATTGGATTATGTTGCCCCATGACCTATTTGTCACATAACATGATAACTATGCAGATTTGTAGATGCTACAAACTATTTCTTATTTTAACACATTAAGCTCGATGAACATTTTATTTCAATTTTCTTACCAAAATGGAGCAACTTCTGATTTTGACCCCTGTGCAAATGGAAAAAATTTGAACTTTTTTGGCAATTTTAGCCATTTTTACCCAATAACTCTAAAACCAATGGTCATAGATGGTACAACTATACATTTTTGGAATCCTTATGACAAGACGGACAATATAGTCCCTCATCGACGGTATGACCTGGACAATTGCTACAGAAGGTTTTCTTTCTTGCTGTAACTTTTGTACACATCCTCCGAACAACATATCACAAAGGTAGAAAAGGAAGCATGGCTAAGACATGCTATTGCCCCTATATTTTGGTATTAACAATAATATAAAAGGGGACGACCGGTTTAAGTAAATAAGCAATCTTGATAGAATGTTTCACCCCAAACCCCATCTGTAGAGTTTGCTCTGATATTTCAACCCACTTTCATGTGAGAGCTAAAAAATGATTTTCTTAGCCATTATGTGTAATTATATCGGTCGACCAAAATGGGGTATCATTTTAATCATTTCACTCTTCCAAACCAAATATCCTTTGCCTCTACGATTTCACAGGGATGAGAAAAATAGTACTTTCTCAAATATCAAATGCTGACACTTCGGTAAAATCTTAGAGTATGGGGACGTTGCTATTAGCGACCAGGCCACGACCCCTTAACTCTTGAGTCTTTCTTACTGTCGCAACATAGGACCCGAGGTACTGTGAGGTTTAAATAACCTATTTTTTGAGTTGGATAACCGTGTATATACAGATAGGTGATGATTATCTTCCTCATTGACGGTCATGTATTCCATTCCGTTCTTTGGCATTTTAGATGTAGGCTGACTTATCTGCAGCATTCTCGATCAAATGATGCTTTGTAGATCTTGTGCAGCATATATCACATCCCCTGTTTAGAGGCTGCGTAGTCAAGGTCTGTGAGATGCTGACTTTGGGTGACGTCTAGAATGCTTGAACCGTCTTTCTATGCTGCTGTCCTACCTATTACCCATATCTCTTACCAAATGACCCTCTTTTTAAAATGTTCACATACCAATGACCCCCAGTTTCCTTCTTTCCTGCCATCTCCACTTTTAGACAAGTTTGCATAAAATTATCCACTATTTTAAAGAATTTGACACCAATTCAAATGTTCGCAGCCGCCTACGTGCACATTTTGAACAATTATAATTTCATGGCAAGCAATTTTATAATTCATGGCAATTTGCACTCTGGAAAGAGGCCCTTCCTATTTTTAACAACCGTTTTCTAACATCATTGTCCCCTTCTGCTTAAAGTTCCATACTGGATGAACCCAGGGGCGTAACCATCTGAGCTCGGGGGGGGGGGGGGGCAAGACTCCAGAAGTTTCCCGATTTTTCAGATCCAATTTTTCCGGCGCATGCTGCGCTCGCCGGGTAGACCCATATTTTTTCCCAGTCGGCTCAAAATTCTGACGGGGGGGGTTGAGTGCCAAGGCCACCGAGGCAACCTTCTCCTTCCCTTGCCTCTTCTTCCCTCTTTCTTTCTCTCTTCCGTCTTTCCCTCTTCTTTCTTTTCCCCTTCCTTCTTTTACTTTTTTCTTTTGCTCTTCCTTCTCCAGTTTATTCCATTCCCATTTTTGGCTCCCCCCTTCCCGATTTTTTTGTGTCGGGGGGGGGGGGTCAGCTTTCAAACCCCCCTATTGGTTACCACGGATGACCCTATTTTATTCAGCTTGTGTCCCGAATGACCACGTATTTTGGGGTATATTTCTACTGAAAGGGACCCGAGAAAGGACCCCTAATTTTTCACCTGGCCGGAGCACAATACCCAGAACTTCGCATAGGTGAGTGCCCCCTGCACTAGTTTGACCCCTGTGTTTGAATAAATAACTCTCCTGAATCAATTTGCAGTCCTGACCAATCCACTAAATGCAAAATTATTTTAGCGGGAAAATTGCGACCATTTTGATAATGGCCATCAACTTTCCACTTTTAATATATAATTGGGCAAGTGCTACACACCTGCAGGCATAGCCATGCAAACATGTTCAATCCTAACAGAAAAATGGAACTCTTCCCTAACATGCATTATGGGCTACATACCTTTGTCGGAATATGAGCGTATACGTCCACGTAAGAATAAATCCAATTAGCAATGTCCATTGCCAGGCTTCACCTTGTTGCTACCTTGTTTATTGATAATTGTATGGGAGAATCTTTACTGCAAGTTACATCATACACCTTCTGTACAATTTTGTCCAGGTACCTATATTTTCATAGCTGAGTGGACTCAATAATGACATACATTTCAACATGATTGGAGTACTTTAAAAGTTTGACCCCTGGTAAACTTAAATTGGCCCCTGTTGGAACAAATGGACAGCACATTTGAGACGACCACTACCTACCGTTGCATTGATATAGAGGGTCCATACTACACTCCACAGGTGTCCAAGCTGAGCTGTGTCGTGGACATGAACGACAATGTTTGACCCAAGTCTTGCTCCCTGCGCCTATACCTGTACTTATACAGACATGCAAAAAATGATTGATAATTTTTTCGTTTTCTAATTTACCAAATCACTATGAGTGCTTTTAAGTTTCTTTGTACATATATAATTCATCAGTACTTTTAAACGGCGGAATTTAAGATTATTATCCACAACAAAATGCCCCAACCAAAAATTCATCCGGTAAAACAACACATGAACAACGGCTGTTACAGGCCCAGCCGGAATTGGCCCTATTGAAAAGTGACACCCCACAATTTGAGACCACTACCTTACATTCCTTGATACTCGCGGATCCCTACTGGTTAATATAGCTTCCATCCATTTGTGATTGAAAATAGTCTTTTATTTTCTGCACTTTATTGAGAAGAGGATTTCTCATGGGAAAAGTACTTTATTGTTTATACTATAAAAAAAGAGCAGGGGATTCCCCTAGTGTTGTTTGTGCACCAGTGCACCTGTTAGATGATTGCCCAAGAGGCGGAAACAATCCCGGAATTCCCTAAGATGTCAACTTAGAACCGAGTCAACTTGTTTATTCTTTGATATCAACACATTGCAAAATATGGGGGATTCCCCCGTGGAAGTTTACATGGGGAAATGATTCCATTCAGATGATGTAATTTTTGTGAACTCTGATTTGACATGGCTAGGTTATTTTTATGCCATGATGCTGTGTTAATATCTATTTTTAGACCTTGGGAACATTTTGTGAATGATTGTATAAAGCAGAGTTGCAAGAGGTTCGATTTGCCAGCAGCCAGATAGCATAGAAGCATAGCTATTTTGACCTGCAATAATGTAGACTGTACTTGGGTGCCAGATTACTATATTGTCAAGCTCCACGTGAGCAAGGGTGCTATAATTTTCTACTATCGTCTGTGAAGCCAAAGTGCTGGGAATCAAAATGTATTCCAAGTTGTTGGTCAGATATAAATCGTGGTGATTATCCTGGACTGATGACTGTGGAATGTTAGTGTCGTCGAGGGACTTATTTAACTTGTCGTTTGAACTGCTGGACAAAAGTTTTCTTACCGTACGGTAAAGATTCCAATGGAATATTACCTGAGCATTTTGTAAGTGTGACTTTGCATGCTGTCATTTTGGAGTCTTCGCTGTGAGGATATATCATCGTTGAACTGCAACACTTCTTTTGGAAATTAAGTAGTAATCTTATAAATTGTATGTAATATGACTATATATGTAATGTTGTTTTGGACATACAAAATTCTTGAACCAAATAGATCTGATTGAAATCATTTAATCTGTTATATTATAAAAAAAAATCAAATCACTTGTGCACAAGGCTCATTCATTTGTGTTTGAAAGGTATTTCTGACCTTTGATATCCACGGGACATCATAACAGAATTGAGGGCTCGTCATCGGGAATTGAATTGAGATAAATTTGAGCCTTATTGTTCAGAATTTACACAGTAAAAGTGTGATTAATATTGTAAATATTGTGCACATTTTGGCATACAATTTTTTTGTGTGTATTACATGTACTACCATTGCAGTTTGGTTCAAGTTAGGATATTATACTGTGTGGTAGAGTACAGTCACAATGGAGTTTAATCCAGAAGAGTTTATTGGGCAGATAACTTGGGAGAAGTTTGATGAGCTGAAAAGGCCTGAGTTAATGAAACTAGCCAAGCTTTTAGGACTTGAGGCAAAACATGCCACGAGAAAACAGGTTATAAAAAAACCAACCTGATTAAAACCTTAGTCCAGGAAGATGTTTGGGATGAATCCCATTTGGAAAGGATTCAAGCTGTTCAGGAACAAGGTGAAAGTGATGAATTCAAATTGAAAGAGCTTGATATTCAAAAGGAATTAGAAATAGAATTGAGAAAATTAGAGATGGAACAAAAACAAAAAGAAATGCAAATTCAAAAGGAACAGAAAGAAAATGAAGTTGAATTAAAAAAAGAAAAATTGCAAATGCAAATGCAAAAAGAGATCCAACAAAAAGAGATGGAATTGCAAATTGAAAAAGACAAAGAATTAGAAAAGGAAAAATTGCAAAATGAGATGAAACAAAAAGAGCTTGAAGCTCAGTTAGAGTTAGAAAAATTAAAGCAACAGGCTAGCTCATCAGACTCTTCCAAGCCCTCTGGTTTTGATGCGGCGAGAAATATTCGCCTGGTTCCAAAATTTCAGTAACAAGAAGTAGGCAAATACTTCTTACACTTTGAGAAAATTGCCAATAGCTTGAAATGGCCCAATGAGTCTTGGACCTTGTTGCTACAGTCAGTGTTCATTGGTAAAGCCCGAGAAATATATTCGGTCATGTCATTAGACAGATGTAGTGATTATGATGAGGTTAAGCAGGCAGTGCTCAAAGCATATGAATCGGTGCCAGAGGCATATAGACAAAAAATCAGGTCTTTTCAGAAAAAGGATGACCAGACCCATGTTGAATTTGCCCGTGTAAAGCAGCAGATGTTTGATCGCTGGCTTCTCTCAAAAGAAGTTGGGCAAAATTTTGGTCAACTTAGGGAGTTGATGTTAGTTGAAGAGTTCAAACAGTGTCTACATCCAGATATCAAAACACATCTGGATGAAAACAAAATTGACAGTTTGCGTGAAGCAGCCATAAAGGCCGACGACGACAACAAATACAACAATAAGTCGGGTTCTAACAAAGCACTCAGGAGGGGAAATCCCAGACAGGTTCCCATGAAAAGGGGAGTAAAGAAAGTAATGGTGCTAATCAAAAGCATGGGATGGGACCCAAATTACAGCTCACATGCAATCACTGTAAGAAGCCAGGACATTGTTGGGAGCTACATGGCTATCCATCCAAAAAGGAGAGAGCCAAAAGTGAGTCAAAACCAATAGGTTGTGCAGTTACTTTGAGGTCAAAAGTTCATTCTTCTGTTCAGAAACAAGAAATTCCACAAAAGGGAATTGACACAGAAAAAGTAAGGGATGACTTTAAGCCTTTTGTTTTGGAGGGATTTGTGTCACTTTCAGGTGATAGTTTAGATCCAAAACCCATTAGAACCACGCGGGACACGTGCTGTGCGCAGTCTATGATATTGGAAGATGCACTTCCATTTGATATTGAGAGTTCCACAGGAACTAGTGCATTGATTCAGGGGATAGGTATGGATTGTATTAGTGTCCCTCTTCACAAAATGAATTTGAAATCAGATTTGGTTTCTGGAACTGTCACACTGTTAGACAAGAACTCACAGTAAAAGGGGTATCCATGCTGTTAGGGAATGATTTGGCAGGGGGAAAGTACTCCCAGATCCCATAGTTTCCCAGGTGCCCTGTACAGTGGATACATTTGATGAGGAAACAGACATTTTCCCAGCATGTGCAGTAAATAGGTCAATGACCAGAAAAGCCTCACAGGAAAACAGTGAGCAGGTGATGAGTCAAAATACTCATTCACATAGGAAGAGCGACGAGGATGACTTGGTCCCAAATTTAGAGGATACTTTTCTCTCAAAGTTAGAGGAATTTGGAGGTCATCTTCCCTCTTCAGGGGAGACTAAATTCCCAAGTAGTGAAAATCCAGCCTCTGAGCACAAACAAAGTGACAAGCTGGTAAACAATGAAAATCCAGCCACTGAGCATGATAGACTTAGGGACTGTAAATGAGACCCTTTAAGCCGTGACAAGCTGGTAAATGAGCAACAAAGTGACCCAGCACTTAGAAAGTTAGGTGAGAGGGCATTGACGCAACAGGAAACCGAGCAAATTCCTGTATGATTTTACAAGCAGAATGGTGTCCTCATGAGAAAATGGCGGCCACCCGATGCACTTGTAGATGAAGAATGGAAGGTTGTGCATCAAATTGTAGTGCCAAAGGTATACCATAGGGAAGTGATAGGCATAGCCCATGGTAGTCCCATATGGCAGGACACTTAGGTGTGAGAAAAACACATGACAGAATTAGGAGTTCTGAGTATTGTAAGACTTGCCACACATGTCAAATGGTGGGCAGGCCCAATCAGAAAATTCCTACTGCTCCCTTGCAACCAATATCAGCATTTGATGAGCCATTTAGTAGGGTGTTAATAGATTGCGTAGGACCACCTCCAAAGACCAAGTCAGGAAATCAGTATTTACTGACCATCATGTGTGCTCCCACCAGATTCCCTGAGGCTATACCCTTGAGAAAGATTAGGGCACAGAATATACTGAAAAACTCTAACAAAGTTTTTTCACCCTAGTAGGCCTTCCAAAATCAATTCAGTCTGATCAAGGGTCAAATTTCATGTCAGGTTTGTTCCAACAAGTCATTGGCCAGTTGGGAATTTCCCAGTACAGTTCTTCAGCATACACCCAGATCCCAGGGGCCCTAGAAGGTACACACCAAACCATTGAAGACAATGATTCACACCTATTTTTGAATTGAGATGGATTGGGATGAAGGGTTCATCTCCGTTATTGTACAGGGAAGCTGTACAGAGTCATTAGGATGTAAGCCCCTTTGAGTGGGGTTTGTTCACCAAAGTAAGGGGACCATTGAAACTACTGAAAGAAAAGCAAAAGGGTTGTGTGAAAATCCATGATGTGACGTTGCTTAGACTGTGTCTCAATTCAGACACCAGGCTCCAAAGAAGCACAGAATTGCCAAACAAAATCTCAACAGAAGCCAGCAAAAAGAAAAACATGGTAGGACAAAAGATGCAGGAAACAGATAGTCAAACCAGGTCGACAAAGTCTTGGCGTGTAATTTTTGGATACTTATTTCTTTATTTACGCTGTCCCTCAATTAATTGGGGCAGATAGTGTGCGGGGGGAGGGGCTAGTGAATCCCTTCCTCTGTCGCAAGAAGAGCTGCTCAACAAAATTAGAACTGCAAAACAAAGTTTGTAAATTGGTGTATGTGTGTGTGCAGAATGAAATATAAGCCACCTGTCTCTGAAGGGAAATGGTGTGCTTCTTTTTAATAATTTAGATTTGAAATTTCAGGGAATTTGATAAAATCCCAATGTTCTCCTCCCGATCTACTAAAATACGATATTTTCAATTTAAATTGATCCACCGGTATATGGCATAACACAAAAAATCTATTTGATTAGGTTATGTTGATGTCTTTTTAATCATTAATGTGGTTAAAGAGGTTGAATCAATGTTCATTTGTTTTGGGATGGAACTATTACAAAACGTTTTCTGGGAAGATTTTCGGTCTCATATCTTAAATAACCAATTTAGTCTCACAATGGAAAATGTCTTGCTTGGCATTATGGATTCAGTTGGATAAAATTTTAACTTTGAGTTTTACAGTGCCCAAAATGTATATCTACGAGGTGAGAGTAATAAATGTAATCAGAATTTTCACTGTTTAAAAAAAAAACCTGAGAAATATTTCGTCATAGGAGCTTGCAGTGCTATTACTCAAAGCCAGAATTGATGTTGGAATAAACGATGGAATCGCCATTAACTTTTAATTACTCTTTAAACCCAGGGCTAGCACACATTTGTACCACATCTCAAGTACAAAAGGTTTGTTTGAGTGATTAAATATGTTGCCAGACTGTTCAGGGCATCCCTGAAACGTGATTCTAAGTGCCGCAAGTGGTGCCTTAAGGAGAGGCGGCCAAAACAAAGTTTGTGACAGGGGTTCAAATTTGTAAATTGCTCCAATCATGTTCAAAAAGCACCACCATCTTATGTGTTAAACCATAAGGATTCAGAAAAGGTTAGTTTGTAATATGTACAGCGTAAAGTTTAAGAGTTAAAGGCGAAAAACAGCAAAAAATCAATTAAAAAAGGTCAAATTTCAGTTGTCAGGGTCAAATTTTAAAATTGCTCTGATTTGGATAAAAAATGGTGCAAATTATTGTGGAGCTCATGGAATAAAATTAAGGAATAGTTTGAGGGTCTAAATGCTTGCTTACGAAAGTAGGGGGGTACAAAGATCAAGCCATTGAATGCAATGGACGTTGACCTATGTGCCCCCTACTCCGGAAACTAAGCATTTAAGAACAGTTCAAAACTATTCTTATTTTAATTCCTATGAACTCCACAATAATTTGCCAACCATTTTTTATTCAAATCGGAGCAACTTAAAATTTGACCCAAATTGTACAAAACTGAAATTTGACCCTTATTATGATTTTGCTGTTGATTAGCCTATAAACTCTGAAACTAAGGCTGTAACATTTTGATTAAATATACCTTTTCATGAATCCTTATGGTTACACACATAAGATGGTATGCTTTTCAAACAGATTAATCCAAATTACAAATTTGACCCGTACAAACTTTGTTTTGGCCCCCTTCCCCTCTCTTAAGGCACCACTTGGGCAATTAAGAATCACGTTTCAGGGAGGGGGGGGGTTTTTTTTTTTTCCGGTCAGTCTTCAACATATTTAATCATCAAACCCATTTGTACTTGAGATGTGTTCAAAATGTGTGCTAGATCCAGGGTATTTGGGAGTGCCATCGTTGAGTTGTAAAGTGGTGTCTTTATATGCTTTTAATATCCCTGTAACCATTTCTCAAAAATAGCTATGAAACCGCTTCCTATTTTTGTGTCGCCTGCCTTAAGGCAGGAAGAAATGTAGTTGAGTACTTTGTTCATTTGCGGTTTGTTGTGGTTGTTATTGAGGTCTGTTGTATGGGAGGAGGGTAAACATTGCCTGTGATGTCGCCATAATTTGAGGGTTTTGACCAAACTTGAGCATTGATGCAGCGTGGGATCCTCGTTTGATGAGGCTGGGGGTCAATCCAAGGCTAAAGGTCAGTGTGGTGGGTTGTAGAATGTCGGCGAAAAATGATTTGTTTCTTTAAACTAATGTTAAAGGTCCAGATGGTAAGGTCGAGGGTCAGTGTAAGGATGATTTGAGAATGTAAATTGCCCTTTCTGAAAAGTGAAAGTTTAATTGGAAAACCACACTTGGTTTGTGGAGGCCACATTCAAATTTAATTGTTTGTGAGGTCCTAGGTCAAAAAGTCAAGGTCTTGGTCATACGAGGCCTCTCATTGCAACCGCAATAGAAGGCGATGTAAGCGGTCCGTGGACCGGTGTATTTTTTTGTACTGTTGGCCTGGTAGCTGCTGTAGTAAATCCCCCCCCCCAATTGGTGGAGTGCATGACAATATTGAATAGTAATCATAATTTATACATTTGTTTTCTATGACAAGCGGTGAGCCGACTTTCTTAAAGCCACTATCAGTAATTTTTCAATATGGGTACAAATTACGCCACTTTGGATGGCGTCTTGATGCCTTTTTTAATAATCGCTCTAGGGCAGTGTCGCATCTTGATAGTGACGCCTGGGGTGTGATGGACCCGCCCTAGCTTTTTGATGAGTTGGCCATTTTCAATTTGGAAAACTACTGGTGGCTCCGACCTATAAGATCTAGACCAGTTGCAATATTGATAATGTGGTGGGGTGTTCATGACTGGAAATATATATATATATATATTATAGTATCCCTATATATAATATATATATATATAACTCTATATATATATATATCTTATATATAGTTATATATATATATATATCATAATATATATATATATATATAGATATAATATATATATATATATAAAATTATTGTGTCCACCAATTCCAATGTAAATTCGGCAGCCTAGTAGGATCAAGAGCATTTTGAAGTATGTGTCGGTGGCAGAATATTTATCCCCCCCCCCGGCCCCAAATTATGTTTCTTGATATTTGAAAGAAGACTTTGTTTAGGGCTTTTTTTCCTGTGGGATATTTTGTTGTCTATAATGATTTCACAAGAGTTATTTATAACCACTTGTATTACATTTTTATTGAACAACAGTAGGGGTATTCTCACTACTCAACACGTGTAGGGTCACAAAAAGAAATTTAGTTGTATATGGTATAATGTATAACAGACTTGTATGTGCAAGTAGATTTGCAAGGATGAAATTCTATATGTAATGCATGTAGATGCTGCCAGTTTATATATTTATTATTTATAGTGGTAACATATTTATTTGTAAATGGAGAATATTGCTGCAACAAAATAAAAAAGCACTAAAAAAAAATCTCTCGGCACTTTGTTTCCAATACAGAGGGCATCCTTTGCAAAGCCAAGTAGCTGGGCCATATGAGATTGAGAACAAGTGGGAAGAACATTCGACTATGTGATCCAAACACCATGAAGACGTAAAATCGACAATTAATGTCACAACCAAATATGCTCATAAGCGTAATAATGAAAAGAGCTGTCGCGTTAAGCCTGTGTGTGTGGTGTCATCCCCGTTTAGTGATGAGTGTGCAAATTATGACAATCACAGAGTCATTACCTGAACAGACAGCACTGTAAACACAGAAAATGAATTTGTGTGTCAACTTGCAAAATTCTGACATCTTGCCAATTAGACAGACAACTAGTAATCCTCCCTGCGAGTCAACCAGATGAATTAAAAGCACTTAATTCAACAAGCTGAAACATATTTCCCTGGATGTTCCCAGTGAGCCATACAATGTCATAACCCATGACATTGATGTTGGTGACTCCGAGGCCTATAAAGCAACATCCTTATAGGGTGAAATCCAATCAAGTTGACAACATAATCAAAATGAGTGTGAAATACATGTTAGACCATGGAATACTTAGACCACAGCAATATTGATGGATCCTCCCAAGGTATCTGGTTTCCCAACCTGATGGTTTCATTTCGTTTTGTCACAGATTTTTATTCCGAAAAGTCAACCTCGTGTTCCAAAACCGACTCATATCGAATCCCACGGGATGGATGATTGCATAGATAGAGTTGGAAATCGCCAACATCTTGTTAGCAAATTGTGATTTGTTGAAGAAGGGGATATTGGCAAGTTCCCCCTCACTTACCGATGACAAAGAAAAGTTTTCACACAGCCTTTTGTACGCCCGATGCCCTATATATGCCTAATACAACAGAAGGCATTTGGTCTCAAAAATTATGCTGCAACATTTCCAGACTAGGGAACAGAGTAGGTTGCAGACATAGACAATTCGTGAGCCTATGTGGATGATCTCCTTTTGTACAGTCGAGACATGGTAAGCACACTTGAGACAGCCCATCAATTGGTTTGAGAATTATCCTCAGGCAGGTTCAAGACTGTGAATCTGTTGAAAGTTAAATTTTTGCTATGCAATTTCACATACTTTAGGCATGCTATAGGACAAGGGCAAATTAAATTAGGCCAATCACTGAAAAGTTGAAGCAATTGAGAATTCCCCACACCACAAAGCAAAAGAAGATCTTCATGATTCTAGTTATGGTCTGGTATTACATGAAAATACTGACTGTCCAAATTCTCCGAAATTCGTGTCCGCTGACCAGGCCTTCTGAAGAAAAACGTAAAATTTGTGTGGTCAGACCAACCTTCTGAAGAAAAACGTAAATTTGTGTGGTCAGAGCAATGCCAAAAAGCATTGAGAAAAATCAAATTTTGATGAATGCACCAGTTTTGATGAGCCAGAATTTTCAGCAACAATTCAAGTTGGCAGGTGATGCCAGTGATGTAGGCTGTGGTGTGAGTTGCTCATGCAAGTAGATGAAAATGATGTGATCATCTGTCCATGTAGTTCTCTAAGACGTTTGAAAAACATCGACAACACTACTCACAAGTGAGAAAGAATGTCGTTGCATTGCTTATTGTCATTGCAAAATTTGAAAGTGAACTTGGAGTACAAACAGTGCATCCCAGTTCTAGTGTACACGTATAACAATTCAGTTTTGGACTTTCATCACAAAGATGAAAAACAGAATCAGAGACTTGTCAGGTGCGAGTTAATTCTACAATAATACAATAGACAAAGGACATATCAAAGAAACGAAAATGTCCTGGCCAGATGGCTTGTCCAGGAGCGGGCCTTAAATGTGTTCAGAAATTTAGATCAACAACTTAATATAGACTCAAGCACAAGGGCAAGAACGCATTATAAGAGTGAAAAATTTGCATGTGTAAATTGTAGGTAAAATTAACCACCAAAATGGTTAAAGGTATAATCTAATAAAGCCAGATTTTTAAAAATGCTCATTTCATTCCATTTTCTTTTTAAGGGGGAGGATTTTATATGGCCTCTATTTTGTGCAAGTGATTAAAAGAGATTTTTTTCTCAAATATTATTTATAAGAGATTTTCTCATTGGAAAAGTACTTTGTTTACTATAAAAAAGAGAAACAGGATCCTATTGTTGTTTGTGCAAGGTGCACCTGTTGAGATTGCATAAGAGAGAAATGGGAATTCCCCAAGATGAAAACTTAGAAACTGAGTCAACTTGTTTACGCTTTGAGATCAAAAACATTGCAAAATCTGAGGGATTCACCCATGAAGTTTAAATGTGAAATGATGCAAGTCCGATGAGATAATTTTTGTGAAATTCTGATTTGACAGTCTAGGTTATGTTCATGCATGATGCTGTGGTAAGATCTATTTTAAGGACTTGGGAACTTGGTGAAATGATTGTATAAAAGCAGAGTGCAAGAGTTTAGATTTGGCCAGCCAGAGCCAGAGTAGCTAGAAAGTATAGCTAGTTTTGACCTGCAATAATTGCAGCCTGTACTTGGTGCCAGGATTTTTACTACATTGTCAATCCACGTGAGGCAAGGTTGCTATAATTAGTCTACTGTCGTCCTTTGAAGCCAAAAGTGCTGGGAATCAAAATAGATTCCAAAGTTGGGGACAGATAGAAAGCGTGGGATTATCCTGGACTGATATACTGTGGAATGTTAGTGTCGTAGCGGGACTTATTTAACCTTGTCGTTCTGGAACTGCTGGACAAATGTTATCTTCTGGACTGAGAAGATTCCATGGAATATACCTGAGGATTTTAAGGTGACTTTGCATGCTGTCATTTTGGAGTCTTCCCGCTGTGAGGACCTATTATCGTTGAACTGCAAACACTTCTTTTGGACATTAAGTATTAATCTTATAAATTGTGTGTCCATCATCAGTTACTCATGGCCTCCGTCAGTCGCAAGCGACTAAGGATAAAGCGCCCACATTGAGTCATAGGTAGGGAACAGGCGACGTCTGTGCTGAAGAGGCCAACCTAGAGGGGCGTCTACCACAGGTGTTACATATATAGGATGTCACTATCCAAGGATCTGTGAAGCTTTCTTTTAGCTCGCTGCTTCTCAACTGGCTGATGATCTGTTGTTTTCCACTCAAGGTGTGGCTCACTGTTTTCCGACAAAGGTGACGATTGTTCAGCAGTTTCTCCAAGGCATCCAATGTCGATGTCGGGAACACATACTCCGCTTACAGATATTCCTTGTAGCGGTGCATGGGTCGACCAACTTTCCTCTTGCTCAGACATGATATCTTCGGTAGACGCCATCCCTCGGACACGGCCCAGCCATTGGAGTCTGCGTTGTCTAAGAAAGTATAGATGGGGGGGAGTCCAATTCGAGTCAGGAGCTCTTAATTTGGCACCATGTCCTTCCCAAGTGACACACCAGATTGCGTCTAATACAGCGCAAGATGGAAGCTGTGAGGTTCTCTCATGCCTAGGATATTGTTAGCATGTCTTACCATACAGTAATGTGCAGATGATGCAGGCGTTGTAAACTACTGCCTTTGTCTTAATGGAAAGCTTCAGATTTTTCCCACCCACGCGTTGTAAGCGGGCAAGAGTAGCTGCAGCTTTACCAATGCGTTTGCCGAGTTTCTGCATCGAGAGACGACTGTCACTGATGGTGGACCCTAGGTAGGTGAATTCCTGACAACCTCAAGTGGGTAATTGTCGATTGTGATGAAAGGTGGTTCTTGAGCATCATGGGCAAGGAAATTAGTCGTCTTTAAACTGATGACAAGTCCGAAGTCCTTAAAGCCTGTGAGAAGCGATCTATGAGCAGCTGAAGTTCCTGCTTGGAATATGAAGTAAGGGCAGTCATCAGCAAACAACATGTCACGCATCACTATCGGACGAACCTTTTTCTTACTCTAATGCGTGCAGGATTTGAAGAGCCGACCATCAGGCCTGGTGTGCATGTAGATGCTTCTGTGGATGTTACCGAAGGCTAGCTTCAAAAGTAACTGAAAAGAATATCCCAAAGAGAGTTGGGGCCAAAACACATCTTTGCTTAACACCACTGCCGAATGTCAAACGGCTATGATAGGTGCCGTCAAAACTGTAACGTTGCTTTTCATTTCGTCAGTGTGAAAAGATCTGATGATGCCTCAGAATAGCCGGGTGAACAGCCAATCTTCTGGAGGATTTGGAACAGTTCAATCCTGCCGAACCAGGTCAAAGGCTTTGTTCAGGTCTATGAAAGCAATGTAATGTGGCTTTCTGTTGTTCTCTGCACTTCTACTGTAGTGGCGTATGGATGAAGATCATCCGTCGTAGATCTGCCAGCGCGAAATCCGCACTGGAAGGACTTAGGATACACCCTTTCAGCAGGCTGAAGACTCGCATCAACGCAACACGGGCAAAAAATTTGCCGACAATACCTAAGGAGGGAAATACCTCTGTAATTGTTGCAATCATTTCTTTCACCTTGTTTTGCTAGGAGGGTGTGATGATCTTTGGCGGCATGTCCTGTGGTACAGCTCCTTCCGCACAAGCATTGACAGAGAACTACATGTAGTGGTGGAAGCAGAGAGGTCTTTTGCAGCATTGAATCAAAGTCTGGTGGTATTCATCATCCAGGGCTTTTTCTGGAGATAGACTGTCGATGGCCATGTCAAGTTCATTCCAATGTAGGTACAGCATTCTAGGGCAGCCATTGTAGGAAGACTCTTGATCTTTGTTCAAGGGCTGAGGTGTGTGACATCCTTTTCGTAGAGTAGAGCTCAGAAAAGTGTTCAACCCAGCGCCTCCATCTGCTTACTTCTGTCGGTGATGACTTCAGCACTGGATGACTTGAGGGAGGGTTGCACTGAGATGGCCCGAAAGCCTTCTTTATTCCATCATACATAGCTCTGACGTTGCCCGTTGCAGAAGCGGTTGTATTTCTTACGACTCAGCTCCAGCCAGTATTAATTGGCACACTCCTGGCCTTCCGCTTGACGTAACTTCTAGCTGCTTGAAGCAATCTCAGGTTGTGTGTGTGGAAGGTGAACTCTTATACTCCCTGAAACGCTGCTCTTTTGGTGCAATGATGGAGTTAGACGTTAGGAAGCCTGACTTGGCCTCAAACCATCGGTTGTTGCCGGCATGGGATCTTCTTCCAAGATAACAGAATGGATGAGCTCTGAATGTCTCACGAAGATGAGTCCATTTTTTTGTTACAGTATCACCTGATGGACCAGCCAAGCCCACGGATGCATTGATGAAAACAGCAATTGCCTCGAACTCTGTCCGCTTGCTGCAATCGTGTGGTATTGATGCGTGGTTTACCAGCTAGTTTAGAGCGGTGCATCCACTTTGGTTGCAGTCCAATATTACAAGCAGACAAGGCATGCGCTGTATCACAGTCTGCACTAGGGTAAGACCTAGTTAGGTTGATGGCATTGATGAAAGATCGCCTAGTGATTGATCAGGTCAAGTTTGGATGCCAGTGCTTGGAGCGTGGTGGGTGACGCCGGATACTTTGTGCTGAGGTTTGGTATTGACAAAGGTGTTGGTCACACACAGGTTATAGTAGGAGCACAGTTCAAGACACGTTTCCATTGTCTTGGTCGTACCGACCCAAAGTGTCCAATGCAAGATGGCCAGGACTCGGGGTCAGAACCCACTCTCGCAGTGAAATCACCCAGGAGAAGGAGGTGTGTTCATCACTTGGGATACCATTGATCCGGCTTCAAGGGTGTATAGAATATTCATCCTTGGGCTTCAGAAGTGGAAGTCAGGGTTGGAGCATACACAACGATTAGGGAGACTGGGCCATCGCTGGTGTGAAGGCGAAGTGTCAGAAGGCGTTCTGATCCACCGTTACCCAGGCTCCACTGAACTCAGTAAGGAGTTACTACCTGCAAAACCAACGCCAAATTCACGGGGTTCTTCTGCTGATTTCCCTTGCCAAAAGAATGTGTAGTTCTTTTCCGTGAGTGTACCCGCGCGCTACACGGTGGTTTCTTGTAAGGTTGCTATGTCGACTTGAAGTCTGAGCTCATTATTAAGGAGGGCTGTCCTTGCGAATATCATTGA
>JAMKCH010007593.1:0-32157 GCA_023653785.1 Ophioderma brevispina | reverse complement strand
TTTCAAAAATGAACTAAGTCCAGAGCGGACCGCTTCCTTGGTCAGCTGAAAGTCGCCATAGATCTTTTAGTGATCTTTAAGTGAAACGTCACCTAGCCGTGCCACGGCAGTGAAGTCACCTAGCCGGGCCACGGCAGGAGACTTTCAAAAATGAACTAAGTCCAAGCGGACGCTTACTTGGTCAGCGGGAAGTCGCCCTAAATCTTTTGGTGAAAAGTCACCTAGCCGGGCCACGGTAATGTGACTTTTCAAAAATGAACTAATTCCCACATAGAGTAACCGCTTCCTTAGTATTTAAACCTGAAGTGGCCGCTAGACTTAAGAATTGTGGTGTGGCTGAAAGCCTTCGGCCTGTAACGACGGCGGTTGGATGGCCGCAATGAAATCGACTGAAATGAGAATTTTTGCCGCAAATTTGAAAAGTGGTAAAAGTGGGTTTTAGTTGATTTAAGGGATATATATAGTAAGGCCCCACCCGCTACTGGCGAGCGGCCCGTCCAGTGTTAAAACTGCCTATCTTAAAAGTTAAGATTATTCATTATTAAGTCGTGTGTGTCTTGATGTTTTGTAAGAGGAATAGCTACAGAATGTGTACCTCTGCATTGCTAATTCATCGATCTTATAGTCAGGAAAGGAAATCGACCATGGATTCTAACCGGCTTCGTAGTGATCACTTTCTCTTCTATCTTCATATGAAATTTGTCTTGATAAAAATACAGCTTAAATATCGAATGTTTATACCATCTTGATTTTTGCTAATCAAAACGATTTCCTGAATCTTTTTTATTGTACTTTGACAGCTTTTGACGTGAGACAAACATTTCTGTGTGCTTTTATCAATTACAAATTCATTCATTTTATTTAAATATTATTATAGCTCAGCTCATTGCAGTTCATATGCACTGTAAAAATTTAAGTGTTTAGGTTTTGGTAACAGTTTAGTAAACACCTAGAAGCGCGTTTAACGAAACACCAACATAAAACATACCAACTTTTTGGTCCAAAGGTGGGTATTTCGTAGACCACTTCTCCTATAAATCTAAAAGCATGAAAGTCAGCATCGTTTTTCCCCATTTTTAAATCAGAGCATGGAACCTTTGAACATAACGCCTTACGCTTTTAAACCACTATAACAGTTGCCATCCGTTTAGGAAAGAATAAACAAACAAGGGTTTATAAGTTAAACACCATAACACCAAAGGCATTTAGAAGCTTAACATATAGGGTTCAAAATAAACACAAATGTTTTTATTTTAGTATCTAAACACTTAGGATAATATTGTTTTAAACGCGTTAAGGCGTTCACGTTAAAAATTCACATTGCTCTGATTTAACAAGGGGAAAAACACCGCTGAATTTCATGGGCTTTTTGTGATTTATAGGAGCAGTGGTCCCAAGAAATACCCCAAAATACAAAAAGTTGGTATTTTTTTATTTTTTTTTGTTTCGTTTAAACGCGTCTAGGTGTTTAATAACGGTTACACAACCTAAACACTGCATTGTTACGGTGTATGTAGATGGCTTAGTTTTCAAGTTACGGCCCTTTAAAGTACAGGCCCCACGCCCTACGGGCGCGGGGGCCCATCGTTTGCCTCCACTCATAATTTAATACCCTGTCTCGGGCGTTTTTTTTTTTTTTTTCAAAACCCAGCACTTTTTTTTCACATCAAAATGCCCTGTACATAGGAAAAAAGAACAAAAAATAAAGGCCAACCGGCACCAGTCTTCAAAACTCTTGTAAACCCCCTGAGTAGTTTGTAATTAAACATAGCGAATTTTCCACTCAAATAGAAGGAAAGTCAACTCCAAAAGAAGTGGAACGAAGGACCACACCTTTTGAGGAGTTAAAACGAAGAACAACACGAAAACGAGTGGAAGTCCACTCTTTGGAGTGATTTTACTCTTTTTGGAGTGGTTTACAGAGTTTCAATCTTTTGGGGAGTGAAAGTTTTCCACTTAATAGTTTACCTTAAGAGTATAGGAACGTGGTGCTCGATGGTCCAAAATTTCGAAAATCTTGGATTTTGGACCAGCAAAAATCGGTCGCATACATCCAAGACTCTTTCTTTCATAAACCAAGATTTTCAAAAAAAAATCATTTCCAATTGATATCCAGTTTAGTTTTTCGACGCTCAATTCGTTAAGAGGTACTAACTCCTGGCAGCACCCCCCCCCCCCCCCGCAACAGCACAGAAAGGGGAACAACCCCTCCCGCACCCCCCATCGGGAACCTGCGGTGGCCATCGTGCTGTGTTATTGGCACAGCCAATTCCACGCCCCCTCGTTTTCCAAATCCTGGATCCGCCACGACAGTGTACCAAGAAATCCAAAATTGGAATATCCATGACTTTTACATTTAGTAATACACCCATTTAGAAAGCCTATTGCCCTTAAATGCCATTTTTGCCCTATTTTGCCTATATATAACATCACCTCAGGAGAGCTGATTGCTCTTTCGATCCCTTCATCAGAATGACAACATCGTGGTGAAGAACGCCGATAAAGGTGGTGCTAACTGTTTTGTGGGCTAAAGACTTTTGTACGTCGCTGAATCCCAGCGTCAACTCAGGCGACTCTCCACCTACAAGTTACTTAGAAGATCCTACCGACCTCTCAAACCAACTCTCATCAACAACTATCCTGATCTTATTTCTCGATAGGTGAACTTCCTCCCACAGCAGAGTCTTTAATCAATTCATCTCCGGCAGCAGCTTCCTTCTACATGCTACCTAAGCTTCACAAGGAAGGCACTCCAGGACGGCCCATCATCTCCGCTCATAGCGTCCACAGTTTATATTGCTGAGTTGTGGATAGTATCTTTCAGCCAATTGTCAGGGATTGCCGTCTTTTGTCCGGACACCACACACGCTCTTCGAATCCTTAGAGACTTCCGCTTCAAGGTGCCTTAAAACTGCTCTTCTCTTCACCATGGATATTTGCTCCCTGTACACTCCTCCCTAATAATGAGGGTCTTATTGCTCTTCAACAACATTTTGGATCTTGCCGGAGGTCCCTATCCTTCTACCACCACGATATTACGCCTTACTGAATTGGTCCTTAACCTGAAATCATTTCACTTTTAACAGCCAAATTTTATCTTCAGGTCAAGGTGTGGCCATGGGGTCAAAGGTCGGTCCAGGGTACGCTTGCATCCGTGTTGGTCGTCATTTTGAACAGCAACTCTTTGACTCTTATGATGGACCTAGGCCTCTTCGTACAAACGGTATGACGATATTTTCGGCACCATGTGTGGCTCCCGTTCTGACCTGCAGCTTTCTGGACTACGTCGTAACTTTCAACCGTCCCACTACGTTCACGTTTCACTTTCACTATCTCGGACGTATCCGTTTTAATTTCGTGGAATCACCATCCTGTTATTGACCCATATCAACTCACAACTAGCATTTTTTTACAAACCTAACCGACTCCCTAGCTATCTCAAGTACCATCAAGTCACGCCTGGAGTTGTCAAAAAATCAATTCCATTTGCTCAATTTCACGGGCTACTCCGAATCTGCATGAAGCTTTAGACTTTGACTTTCAGTCTCAACAGATGGTTTCATTCCTTTTTCAAAAACTGTTTCAATCCGATCATGTAATTACATCTCTACTCCGCGTGCAAAAGCTGACAGAGAACGTGCTCTCACCCCTTCAACAGGTCCACACTGCAGAAGAAATCGTATTCCACTGGCCATGAACTTCCATCCCTCAATGTTCAAGTTCGCAACATCATTGCCCGTAACTTTGAGACTCTCCGTCCAACAATCCGTCCCACCACCAACATCTTCACCTCGCCCCCGATCAACAGCTTGGCGCCGTGAAAAGACCTTTCTAGCATCTTGTGCATTCCAATGATCCTACTCCTGATCCTCCTGGTATGACGCCTGCAAGCACCACGTTGTAAAACCTGTGCGTATGTTATCAACTTACCTCATATCACTCGGTTTCTAATAACAGGAAACATTAACTCACCTCTAGCTTCACATGTACTTCGAAGAATGTCTTTACGCGCCATCATTTGCACACGTTGCGGCCAACTTTTACATTGGCGGAAACCAATAACGTGTCCTATTCTGTTCGATTCTCTGACCATGTCCGCTCAATTCGGTCCAATGTCCCAACAAACCAGTATCCGTTCATTTCAAACAGTTCCAACACATTCCTTTGAATGATGTTGTATCACTGCTGTGCTTAGCCTTTTTTAATCAAGGCTTTGGATTCTTTATATCAATTTGTGGGTGAGTCGCCCCTCTCTGGACCGCTCAAACTATCCGTAATCAAGCTTTTCGCAAAGATTTCCTTTCTTTGTTACTCCATTGTTTGTTTCGGGATCTTTCTTCCGAAACTATGCCGATCTTTGATTGGTCAATGAGATGTCATCTTATCGCTTAATAGTTCCATAATCAGTTTATTGGAACTGGATTAATAACCATTCAATATTGATTTTTGGTAACGGATTCAAACAAGCGCATACAGCCATGGACAAGCGAGGATCCCTTGAACCGCAATCTGGGAATTAAAATGGCGAACACTTTATTGCTGGTGAAAACGGCCCGGTGAACATACATCGTTGAATTATCGTTATCCCCCCATTGTGTAGGATCACGGGTGACGGTGTATGATTAATTCGAGCCAGCAGCAGTCTTTGCTGAGTGCCGGTCATCGGTGCTGAGTAATCGATTGAGCGTATTTGAAGCTACGGCACGTGTACTACTGATGGTGATACAATTACTATAAAGTGACATTTCGTCATTGTGTGTAATGTAGTGTAGTAAACGTAGTTGCAATTGCATCGTTCAGGCCGTGGTTCCCGGCAATGGGT
This sequence comes from Ophioderma brevispina, assembly GCA_023653785.1. Classification (NCBI taxonomy): domain Eukaryota; kingdom Metazoa; phylum Echinodermata; class Ophiuroidea; order Amphilepidida; family Ophiodermatidae; genus Ophioderma; species Ophioderma brevispina. The sequence continues at coordinate 27,335 of JAMKCH010007593.1, read as the reverse complement.
CGTCGCGGCCGAGAGTTAGCCTTAATTGTACAGAATTTGGAGGTGCCTTTGTTAATTTTTCATGTAAGTTGCGAGGAAGTTCTTGTCTAGACTAGGGGTGCGTTGGTCCCCTAACTTCTCGGCGTGAATTTGTGAACTATATATACGAACTTCATATTTCTGGGCTGAATTTTGGATTGTTCGCCACACGCCACATTGCGTGGCATGATTATACAATGGGTCATGATTCATCAGTTTATTTAATTTCAAAAATCAACTTGCTGTGAGTGGCAATTTTGACTGGTCCCTGCAGTACGATATTTATAAATGAACTGAGTATGCCCAAGTCTAGTCTCATATTCAGTGTTTTTGTGCCTGCAGGTGGGAATAAGAAACTTTTACTGGGGACTTTTATTTCTTCAGAGCTGGCTACAACTAGCCCATTCAGCCATCTGGCTCACGCCGTACGGACTCAACTCGCACTCGTAACTCGCAGAGCCTTACCGTCGAGTATTTTGCTTTGAATGAATAGTATGCTAATTAGGCCGTGCAAAACTCGATATGGTAATTTGACGGGCGACGTCTCGATATTGGCAAGTAGTGGAAACGTTGTCCTCGTTGAAATTGGGCGGTGCTTAGATGACGACATACTTTGATGGACACCCTTATGCTTGCAACTGGGAACTACCAATTTGCGCAAAGACCCCTCGCTATTCCCCCCCTCCACTCAGTCGGCTCGACACGCGCCTCAGGCTCTCTCGAGGTTGGTGGATAAAAATATGCGATGGTGTTCTTTGACAAAGGCTATGCTGTGCTGAGCACAGTGGCAACTCTGGACACAACGCCACATGCTGAACACATGCTCATTTGCTCTTTAAACCATTGAGCACCAGGCATGAATTTAAATATCAATTTGATTGCTTCAATGCAACTGCCTCTTATAATATTGTGTGGCGCTTTATATATATATATGTTCTTCACGTATACTCTTGCTACTTTTAAAATGTATTTCACATGCATTCCATGTTATTGTAACACCATAGATTTGATATATTCATCATTGTTCGTTATGATTGTGTATTTTAAGTAGTACCATCTTGACAAAGATCTTCTGCGCAACGTCGATGCACTACATGTGTACACTTAACAGCAATTGCGGCTCTCCTATTTCGCTTGATGACTGTATAATATATATATAATATTATATATATATAATAGATATATTATCTATATATATATATATATATATATATATATAATATATATTAATTATATGCGAGGGAAAATGTCATGACGCGGGGACGTAGCAGAAGTGTGCAAACAATTATGAGACAAGCTTTCGGCAATCCAAGACGCTTTGTCTCAATCGTACCATCATGATGTACGCCAATAAACTGATCATTGATTTGTATTTCTTCCACTGTGCTACATTTTCCTGATGAAGGCATTTAATTGACGGAAGCTTGTCTCATAATTGTTTGCACCAATTCTGCTACGTCCGCGTCATGAACATTTCTCTCGAATAAGGGCCACAAAAAATCATGACATGTTCCAAGAGTGTTAAAGGTCCACAACTTTCTCACATATTATATATATATTATATACATATCTTAATATATATATATATAGATTATAATATACTATATATATATATAATATATATATATATATAATTCAGATGGTATAAAATTCGAAGATTTACGAGCTGTATTTTTATTATCAGACAAATTTTCATATAAAATTCAGAAATAAAGTGATCATACGAGCCCGGTAGACTCATGGTCGCTGAATTTCCTTTCCTGACTATAACAAATCGATGACTTAGCAATGCATATTACAATTTGTAGCTAATTTCCTCTTAGCAAAATCACGCACACGCTTAAATATGAATACTCTTAAACTTTAGGATATGGCAGTTTTAAAACCCAACTGAACCCGTTTCTCTTCTAATTCCTTTTTTATTATTATTATCATAACTATAATTTGGCTAATTTGGATGTATGTGTGGTATGTGTGTATGTTCGTAAAAGGCTCCATCAGTTTCGATCCTTATTGCGCCAAATTCACGGGAAAGGTGCGTGAGGATACAGTCTGGGTTAAACCGCATAGTTGGCGAATCCCGTTCAGAATGGCCTGAAACAAAAAAACAATCACGAAATGGCTCATTGCTACGGAAATTACCATTTGTTTGTACGCGTTACTAAGCGGCGCGTATGCGTGGTGCGTTGCGACGGGTGGTTACGCTTGGCAACGGCGATTACGCGTAAAGACGCAAATAAATTACATGCGGTTACCATAGATATTAATAAATAGAAATCTGGGTGCGGTACACAAAAAACAGGCTCCTATAGTGCAACCGGTGTGGGGAAAGAAAGAAAACGGCCAAAAAATGTTATGTGATTTAGCTTGATTGTCGTATTGCATGGATATAGGGTGAACCCACATAAATTTGAGAAAACAAAATAAAAGAATGGAAAATTACGGGAATGAAATAGTGGACGTTTTAATATGTAGAAAATAGGAACTATAAAAGGACTAAGCCAGAAGATATGCTGCCAAACTACGATGATAAAAAATACGATCCGGGATGTTGAGAGGGGGGTATGGAACTACGGGTTACACCACGGAGTTTTGAGAAGAAAAACATAAAAGATACGGAAAATTACGGATGAAATATTGAGTTTTATATTTAGAAAATGGAACAATAAAAGGCCTAAGCTACAGGAAATGCTGCAAAACTACTCTACAGGATGGCGAGAACTTATGGGAAGTTTGAAGAGTTATGAGGAAAATAAGTGGAAAATACGGGATTTCGGCTTACCCCACGGGGAGTCTTTTGAGGGAAAAGTACACGGGAAACTTATACGGGATTAACTATGGAGTGTTATTATTAAAAAAATACGAGAAAAAAATAAAATATACGGAAATTTATACGGGATTAAATAATTATTCATTCCTTATGAAATCGGTAACTACATGGGCCTATAGGATTTGATAGGTACGGGAATTTGAGTTATAAAAGTGGAAAAATACAAAATTTGCGGCTCGGGGAGTCCGAAGTTTCAGTGGTGGACGGGTTGGTACGGTGGTCTTAATAGTGTTTACGTCGTAGTGATCGCTTCAGTTTCAGTGATCGCTCCGGTTCACTCACCTAGCGGGAGCCCGCGCGAAGCGCGGGCCTCCCGCTAGTCATTACTATAATTGGCTAATGTGTATGGTAGATGTGTGATGTTGTTCGCAAAAGCTCCGCCAGTTTCGATCATTATGCGCCAAATTCAGTGAAAGGGGCGTGGAGGATACCCGACGGGGTCTAGGGGCGATATAATTGGACGAAATCCGTTCAGAAATGACTGAATTCAAACGAAAAGGTTGCTCGGTTGCTATGATAAATTACCATTTGTACGCGTTACTAAGCGCGCGTATGCGTGGTGCAATGCGACGGGTGGAGTAACGCGTGGCAACGGCGATTACGCGTAAGGACGGTATATGCGGTACGCAAGTTGACAGGCTCTTATAGTGCACACGGTGTGGGGAAAGAAAGCATGAGTCAAGATCACGCCATGTTATTTCGCTTTGGTTGTTCGTATACCCAACGGAGCTTTGAGAAGAGAAAAATTAAAATATACGGAAAATTTCGGATGAAATATTGGACCTTTATTATTTAGAAATATTGTTCTCCCCTCACAATTTCTTTTTTTTCTTTTCTTTTTTGTTTTTTTTTTTTTTTTTTTTTTTTTTTTTTTTGTTTTTTTTTTTTTTTTTTTTTTTTTTTTTGGCCCTAAGCTATGGGATATGCTGACAAACTAGAGGAATACAAAATACGAATAAGGGATGCGGGACGGGAGGGGGATGTCATAAACTATAGGATGGCGAGAAACTCTATTGGCGTTTGAGGAGGTATGAGAAAAATATGTGGAAAATACGGGAAACTACGGTTACCACGGGAGTACTTTTGAGAGATTAAAGTACACGGAAATTATACCGCAATAAATATTGAAGTTTTATTATTTCTAAAAAATACGAGAAAAAATCAAATTTAAGGAGGCTACATCACCTACTGTTATATCTCATATTTGACATTTTTGAGAAAATTCGGTAGTGATAATATGATGTTGAATCTTCATAAATTACAGAGTTTCAGACCTGGACTCTACCTAATTAATGAGATATAAATTAGCAAAATTTGGTCTATGTGTATTTAATTCAAATTATTTTTTACACATCAGCGCTATCTTGCACATAGAATCACTATGTGATGTACTTTAAAATAAACGTACATGCGTACTTAACACGGCGACTGAATACGTTACATACCGAGCAATCTGTGTTCTGACCAGAAATCCGAAATCAATATGATACAGAGATTCTTCATCACCTACCGATCTATATCAAATTGCGTCACATACAGCGCTTTCTGACATAGATCACGATGTGATGCACTGATAAGACAATTGCGCCTTTTTGTAATACGGTGATGAATACGTCACATACTGGTCTATCTGTGGTCTATGTCAGGACATCGTTGGAAAAAACAAACAAATCTCCATCACATACTTATCTAGTAGTTTACAGTCATATTAAAACAGTGTTGGCTAGATAACCCACATTTATTTTTCATGAGTAAAACTGTGAAGTGTTTCTTGATGATATTCCTTTTGCATGGTAGTACTGACGCAATCGGTATTTTTCGAGCGTATTACGAAGGAAGATTTTCAATTGCAATTTTCTCGAAACAATTTTGTGAGATAGCTCAGTTTGTGATGGAAACCGACGAAAATATACCGAAAGTTTCCGGGATTAAATATTCAGAGCGTTTCTTAGGAAATCTGGTAACACACGAGCTATAGGAATGATAGGTACGACGAATTTGATGTTAGTAAAAGTGTTAAAAGTTACAAAAATGTTGTGACTCGGGGGAGTCCTAAAGTTCAGGGTAACGGGTTTGGTTGCGGTGGTCTTGCCAGAGTGTGTCACTTTTTGAGTGATCGCATTCAGTTTCAGTGATCGCTCCCGAAGCGCGGGCCTCACGCTAGTTATTATTATTCTCTGCCAACGAGGGGGCGTGCGACGAGCACGCCCCTATGTAGATCGCAAGTGACTGTAGCCACCCAGGTAAGAAATGAGTAAGTTCATTCCAAATCTTTGTGGTCCTTTTCTAACCTTGCTCAACGCGATTTCCCAGAGGTTGTGTAAATAGGTGCTAGAAATCAAATTTGGGTCAAGTCAATTTTTATTCGTCAAGTTTGTAAAAATCAACATTATATTATTTCTTAAAAAATGAATGCCGGAATGCAGGAAATTAGAGTATTAAAATATACCCTATTAAGGCTTATTATAATATGGGCAAAGAAAGCCCTATTATTCGTGGCCTATTTTTGCATTTGGAGGTTGCATGTTTGCCCTTACAATAATGCGAAGATTGATAAAACTGGATGCAGATGGAGATGTTTAACTCATATATTTGCGGCATTTGTAGGTAACGTGGACATATTCGACGGTTAACAATTGACTTTCATGGATTGCCACGTTCAAATCTGTTAATTTTAAGAGCGCCAGGAATGTATTCCATCATTATGGCAACTTGGTTGATTCTTTATTACTGAGTTTATGTGAGGCGACCATATGGAAGGACATAGAAAATCCAGTGTTTTAGATAGTAATCTAAGATTTAGCACCTGGTTGGTATAGAGGGGCGCTATAAATAAAAAGGAATGGTGCTATCAATACATCTTCCCTCTTTTAAAAGTTGAAATGTTCAAGATTTCACTTTCACGCCATGTGATCTTGTCATGTTAATATTAGAGACAGTTTCTGTAATTTACAGTCTAAAGATATAATTGTAGTTCAGTTTCTTTCTTCTAACGTCTATGAACTTTTTGGCTGTTAACTCTAGCAATTAAATCTCAAACACAATTCATTTAACTATAAGAGTCTTTTCTCTTTCCATTATTGTGGCATGTAAAATGTAAAAGCTTGAGTACACATATTGTGGCTCAATTTGATTGCACACTTCTTTCAGGTGCCAACATTACCATTGTGTAACAAGATTTTACTTGCATGTATTTTTGCAAATAATGTTGTGGGATGTACTTGTAGGGTATGGGTAGACTGCCATCACCCAATTTTATCTAAGTATTGCCAGGTATTATTCTGACCCTACAGCACCGCCGGCAATTTCAAAAAGGACATGTTTGGGTCCTTTTTAATAGCAATTAAATAATGCTGTTATTTATAAATCTTTGGCTGCCCTTTTAGAGCCCGAACTAACTTAACTATAACTATTGTCAATTTCTTAAATTTTTTTGCTTAAAACACATAACAAAATTGACATTTTGGCATCTCCAAATTTACACTAAACACCTAAAATGAACTTAAAGTTTGTGGCAAACAAAATTTTGCCTAAAAGTGAGTTTTCCCGAAATTTTACATCATATCCAATATCGCTTTGGTGGCTTGAATCGTCCACTCTTGTAGTTTGTACAGTTTTTTGGTTTGGTTGGCTTTGGTGGTTGCTGTTGAACTATGTTGTCATCTTGATTTTTGCAGACTGACTTTGATGCTTCCTTCACACAGATGGCATGTTTGTCAGTTTCACTTGTTGACGAGGCTGGCTGTTGAATTCTCCACACGCTTGGAAGATGGTCGTCGGTTTCGACGTACCACTTCACCGGAGTCAGTCTCACCAAATACGACTGTTGGGTAATGTTGCTGTGACTACCCCTTGTTGTGACCATTGTTTGTAATGATTAGTCAAGCCTGTAGTTTTTACATTTTCTCCTTGTTTAAGTGGCTGAAGATCTTTTGCATGTTTGTCCTGGTTGCCTTCTGCTTTGATCTTCTGCGTGCTTTTTTGTTTTCTCACTCACTGCTTGCGTGTTGATGTGGTGAGGATTTAACAGTACATCGGCCATGGGCAGTTTGATCTAATTTTCTACTGTACAAAAGTTCAGCTGGTGATTTGCCACATTCCAGTGGTGTGCTTCGATATACCGTAGAGCTTTGTAGACATCTTTGTGACGCAGAAGCTTTCTTGGATTCGGCCTTTCATCACTTTTACGCATTCTCTTGCTGCGGCCATTCGATTGTGAATGCGGGCTTGACGTCCTGGTGCGTCGAAGTCCCACTCCTTCCGCAAAATCTCTTGAATTCTGCCGCTGGAAAACTGTGGTCCCTTATCGCTGAAGTACCAAACGTGGTGTACCATGGCGTTCGAACATAGCTTTCATGTGTTTATGACTGCTGTACCTTGTGTCGCTAGTCATCATATTCACTTCTACAAACGTGAATAGTAAGTCAACTATTGTTATGTCTTGCTATTGTTGACTGTAAATAAGTCTACTACCCCTACTTTCCCCATGCACGGTGTGGTTGGATGAGGATTTGAAGGGTTTTCCTCTTGTTGCTTTGGCTTGAACGAGTTACAATGTACTGGCAGTTCTTTACGCATTATTTCTATTTCATTGTTGATGCTTGCCAATCATCACTGTTCTTCTCTTTCTTTAACCCTTCTTCTACTCCCAGGTTGTCCTTCATGTATCTGCTCAGCCGGTTTTTACGCATGGTTCTTGGTATGACAGTTTTCAACACCTTTCACACCGATACCGTCTATACTGCCCTAGTTCCTGGCGTACTTCCCGTAGTCTCGACTGGTAGTGGACACATGTGTTTCTTATCGGGCCATCCTCCTTTTTGATGACTTTGATCAGCGTCCGTAGATCTTCATCTTTTCTCGGTCTCTTTCACTATTTCACCTTTACGATTTAGGCTTATTGGTATGTGTGTCTATTGTGTCTACGTATACTGCTCCATTTCATTTTCCTGTGTCACCTTTCAACTCTCCTCTGGGTCGACAGCTCCGGGAAGTGTAATCGGCTGTATATATGTATTTTCCTGGCGTCCAAGTGACTTTTACACATACTTTGCAGTCTTATGATCAACGTTTGGAAGACGTAATGGACAGTCAGCTAGTGGTTTGCGAATATCGCTATCAACGGCTTTTGATCTGTCTCTCTATCAAATTGTTGGCCATGTAAGAACTGGTGAAATCTTTCACATGCATAGGTCACTGTAGGCACTCTTTTTTTCTATTTTTGCATATTTGTTTCAGGTCTGTTGTCATGAGCTCTGGATGCAAAAGCGACTGGAACACCATTCACCGTTATGTAGCTGTAGCAGTACTGCACCTAACCTGACTTTGACGCATCTGCCGATATCTTTGTAGCTTTCTCTCTGCTGGAGCTGATTGAGTGCTTTCTTTAACTCATTCCATGCAATCTCCTGTCTATCATGCCATTTCCACTCATTGCGTTCTTCAAGACATTCTCTCTCATTGTTGCTGTCTTTGTAGCTACGTCAGGTATGAACTTGCCAATTGGAGTTGATCATGCCTAAAAATCGTTGAATGTCAGCTTTGCGTTCAGGTCTCGGCATATTCTATTCTCTATCGGCCGATGTTTTCACTGGGCTGGTTTTGATTCGCGTCTTCACACTAAGGACGTCCTTCTCTCCAAATATGTTGTTGCTTCGTGCTGACTTCACCTTTTTCCCTGTTTAGCTTCAGATTACGTTTTCTTGCTTTTCTCAAGTACTTGACGTAATCTTCGTCATGCTCTTCTTGTGTTTGTTCCCCATACTATTGTCATTCCCATCATTTTTTGTGTCGCACCAGGTATGTGCTCGAACAATCTGTGTATTGTGCGATGATACATCTTGGGAGCCATTGACAAGCCAAATGGTAGTCGTAGAAATCGATATCTCCCAAATGGACTGATGAATGTAGTCCAGCTTATTGCTTTGTTCATCTAGTTGTAGTTGCCAAAATCCAGAGGAGGCATCTAGCTTGCTAAATATCTTAGCACCAGCGAATTGCGCCATAACGTCCTCTCCCTCATTTATGGGAGTTTGTAGTGCTCTCCCTCTCTTATGGCTGCATTCAAATCCTTGGGATCTAGGCATACGCGGAGTGTACCGTTTTTTTCTTCCGACGACACTAAACTACTAACCCAATCAGTATGGTTTGTCCTTCTTTTGTGATGACTTGTAGTTTTTCCATTCTTTCTAGTTCTGCTGCTTTGAGCTTGTCTCTCATAGGAACTGGTACTTTCCTACAGGCATGTTGCACTGGTTGGACGTCATCTCTGATTGAATATGACGCTTCCCTGGTAAACATCTAGACCACGAAACACGTCGTCAAATTCTTGGACCATTTGTGATGACGGTTCTTTGTTGATGTTTAGCACTCTCATTATTAGGCAAGTTTCTCTCAGGCTTTTAGGCTGAATGGGCTTATGATCTCAGGTGTGGATCAGAAATCTACGTAGTGATCCTTTCCTCTGTAGTTGGTCTTCACCATGCACTTGCCAGTTATCGGGATGTTTCCTCCTGAGTAAACTGTTTATTTGACTTTAGCTTGTATTCGCTTTGGTCTAGGCCTTTAGTTAGTCGTTTGTAGACCGACTCAGAACAGCATATTCACTTGCTCCCGTGTCTAGTTTGAAGTTTACGTTGACATTATTATCTTCAAATATAGATTCCATTCTCCACTTGATGCATCTTGACTTTCTACGTCATGGCAGAAAAAAATTCTTCATATTCTCTGTTTCATCTATGGCATGAACATTTTGGGGCTTACTCCTCACTTCTTGCCCATTGTCGCAAAGTGTTTTACTTTTTGTGCATTTCTTGCATGTTTCCCATGCCCTGGAAGGATTTTCTTTCGTGCGTTTTTGTCCCACCTCGTCCGCATTTAGTTATGGTTTGTTGTTTAGAACCATGGCTATGCCTGTTTGTGACTTATATCTTTTGCTACTTAGGCCACTACCTTTCTTGTTGTGTTGAACGGCATGCACGTTTGAATTTTAACGGTTTGCCTAGCCTACGGTAAGCGCTTGTACTTGGAACCTTTGTATTTCCTTCCTCTACATATTTCTATGGCTTTCTGTAGTGAAAAGGTCACTCTTTCCAAGTATATCCTGCCTAGCTGTTATATCTATGATACCACACCTAGCCTAATCTCTGATAATTCTTCCGTTAGGTTTCCGAGCAATGTCTTGCTCGTAGCCCTAAGATCGGTAGCATACTGCTTCACTCTCACTCCAATTTTTCTGGTTTTCTGGTGAAGAACTTATATCTTTTCATTGTTATGTTCTTCTTAGGTGTACAATACTTTTCAATTCCTCATTGTACTTTGTCCTAACTTGAGTGCAATCTTCATCTGAACTCGAACTTGAAAGTGGTTGTATATCTAAGGCTGGTTCACCAATAATATGTAACAATGTGGAGGTCTGTGACCTTTCCTGTTTTTTTTCATACAAACCGAAGGTCTTTCTTTGTATAAGTGTAAACCTTTGGCTTGCATCTTTTCCAGTTGTCAGCAAGATTTCCTTGTACATCCAAAGGTGCTGGCTGTGACAATTGTAGTTGATCCATGTTGTCTGCTAGTCTAAATAGGCCTCCACCACTGCCACTGCCACTGCTCCACATAACTTGTGTGATCTTTCTGACCTATCAAGCCAAGTTACTTAACCCAAATGCTCTGATTAAGTGTCCCAAAACTAGAGGAAGGGGGCGCCAGGCAAACACCGGCCCCATCCTCAATAGATTTCTAGTCCACACATTTAATCCCTTTTCTGACTACCATTTCTTTATTACGAGTTTATTTTGAGTCGAACCAATTGGACTGACAATATAACATCCGTGTTCTAGATAGTAACTAAGATTTAGCACCGGTTGGTATAGAGGGCGCTAACATAAAGTTATGGTGCTATCACTACAGTTGATACGATAGACCCAATTATCACCACCAGCATTGGTTTTTCCCACATTTGAATGAGAATTTAAGAAAAATTTGCATCGAAGTGACTTCTTTTGCACACTTTTACACAATTTGCCCTCAAACCACTTTTACATGTTTCTGTAATCTTCTCTGAGAGTCAAATGTGTCGGCATCCTTAATTTATATTTGAAAATTACTCATTGGCTTTATTCTAAAGCACCATAACAACTGTAACAGACCAGGAAACAACAATAATACTCTTCATAATTGTACATTGTAATCGTAAGATAATCCACTAGAATAAGGATATGGATATCCCCTTTTGACAAAAACGACAAATTTCAAACATTAACTTCAAAAGTTTTTAACTATCACACACGTAATATTTTGGCAAAGTATTACACCGTCCCCTTATCTTCTGCGAATCTGTTTTTGTATTAAAATAACAAAAAATGGGTTTATTTTTATCTACATTTTTTATACATTTCTAAATATTACCCTATTCTATTTGTATAGAGCTTATGAAGGCACGCCACAACTTCCCTTTTCAATTCGATTGGAAGTAAATACATGGGCAGCTTTGTATCCAATATAGGACATAGTGTTTTGTAAACTCCTTCGACACCAAAATACTTTCGAAGGTAAATTCGGGTGGAAAGCAGATATAGTCCGGCGGGAGCCATAGGCTCCGGGGCTCCATAGACGATAAACGGAATAAAAGCTGAAACTAAGTTAACGTGAACGAGTCAACTGAACTAGATTGCCTATTGTTCACCATGTTCCCGGAATAGAGTACGCGGCAATAATACTTCTACACCTGTGCCTGACGAATACGCCCTTATTGGTTAATATATCAAAAATTATAACGTCAGCATGATAAAAATGGGTATCACTAATGTACATATTCCAAAACTTACTTGTGGAACTGACACAGCTTTTAAATTGGATTCGTAGGTAATGCAATTTTAACCAAACCACCTTGTGCCATTTTTAATTCTGGCACGCTCAAACAAGTTTGAATGAAATGATTTCAGTAGTTGAGCATATTATATCAAAAGATTACTTTTAAGCATATTTTAATGAATGTATTTTCTTTGTTAACAGGTATAGTACCTAGTTTGAAAAAAAACGTATTCGTAGGTAACGTTAAAATTACAACAGAAAACAATATCACAGGAAAAAATATGAAAAAATACGGAAGTAGGTGATAATTTCACAATCTTGGCGTACATGCCTCCGTTAATTTTGACTCCATATTAAAGGCTGACTCAGAGATTTCCCGAGGAGGGCGCCCTCAATTTTCAAAACGTGTTTTTTGCATGTACGCAATGCTTGTCCATATACTAATCACTGTGTGAAATAGCTAAGCTCAAATCGAAGTCCCCTTAATATAGAAAATCGCAAATTTGTTAAAAATTTCCTGAATTTTTGTTTATACACAAGTATCCTATGGCACGCAATAACTATACATAATGTTTACTTACATTCAAAACTAAATATCCAATTCACTCAAACGTTGGAATGTGCATTTGAGGGTTACCTATCTTTTAGTCTGGGTGACTGTTTTAAATTAGGACACAAAACAATTTATATTTAGAAATCTCTGAGTTAGCCTTTAATAGTGAAGATGTGAGCAAAATTCAGTAAGAAACTTTTTAAAAATATGGCTAAAATGACATGTTTTTGGTTCCTATAATATTATATTTGCGCAGAAGTGTACTTTGTTATATATGACGAGAAACATCTCATCAAGGCTCATCTCATCAGGAAAGATTACTTAGAATACAAACATAAGACTTACGATTTTCTGAAGAATAACATGCACGTGGGATGAATACATGTTTGAAAATAGCCAGGCAAATAAAAGTCGTCCTTCTGACGTCTTGCTTTGATTTGAATGGAATTAATACGGGAACGAGCACCTATTGTTAGGAGCTACGCATGAAGTGAAAGTGGCTAACATTTTTGAATGAATAACTTACATAATCACAAGTACACCAATAGCATTTATGGAAAGGGTCCACTGGGACATTCTGTCCGTCGCTTTCCTAATTGACATGTTATCGATTTTTTTGTATCGATTGCCACTTTTCTCAGAATAATGAAAAAGGAACGAGAAATTCAAAAATCAGACATTGTTTTTTAGAGCTTAATATTCTTAGATCGAAAGGTCAAGCTAATACATCTACGATTAAATATATTTCTATTACCGTTCTTGCATAAAATTAATGTCTATCATTCAGCAAAATGACACTATATCATTGATGATAATGCAAAAAGTTCATAATATCTTCCGTATCATAGCTGGCACTTTGATCGGTAGCCCAGATCATGACAGGAACACATATTGTGTGTCCTGAAGGAAGTAGACAATGAACCTCTTCAGTAATTCATCGCAGTTTTTAATCGATCGCCGCTGATTTTCCATTGGATATCTGGTTACAATTGCATAGTTCTTGTTGAAAAAGCACTAAAATCGAAGGAAGCTCTTACAGGACTCATCCGGGTGTTAACAGTTACTTCGGTGCATTACACATCTAAATTAACGCTTTGTTTCTCCCTTCTTTTTATCGAGAACACAGAATTTAACTCTGGACTTTTCCGTACAGGCAGTGGTAATTCGGCGTCGCAGATCGCGTCTGCTCGCAGTGGGAGAAGAATCCTGGTTCGCTCTCTCCATGTAGCCAATATTTTGAGTGTTATTGGTATTGAAGTTCGTCCCTGCAAAGTGAGAGCGATAACAAAAGTTGTGATTATCCATTGTCCAAAATTTATGTTATTTTAGAAAATTGCGGATGGAAAATACGGGAATTACGGAAATCTAGAAAACTCAGTAGATTCATAACCACTTTCGGTGAAATTAGATAACCATCATTTTTACCATGTTTACAGATTTCCTTTTAACGGGTATTTGCCTGCAAAATGAGCAGGTGGGTTCGCGCCAAAAGCTCGTCAATTAGGAAAGCGACGGACAGCATGAAATCTAATACCTATAGATTTAATAATTTATATCACTCCTTTTGGCTCAAATGGTTAGAGTACTGTACAATTATAGCAGATTTCAAAATAAGTGAGACCTCATGTGTGTCAGTAGGTTACAAAATGACACATGACCGGCGTGAGACAACTATAGCTGTAGCACGCCCGGTGTACAGCACATGTTTGTCGTCCTCCGAGTTACCCTGATCAGATCTGACTGTGGGTATATCGAGGACTGTCAGCAGCTCCGCGTCATTACGATGCGACATTAGGGATGGTTCTCTTTTAGGCGCATGAAAGTCGATTTTGAGTTTATCGTTACCCGCCCGCATCGCTTTTGAAGACTAGAAATACCCGCGTCAAAATAATTCATTAATTTCAAAATATCGTCATTTTCACAAGGTTTAGCAATTTAAAACATATATTTTTGTTTGTAAAACATATTTTTGATAACTTGAAGCAAAACCAGACTTTTTTTTCTGCGGCCCTAACTGTTGGCTTGTAAACAACACACATTTTTAGGTCAATAATGAAATCTGATGAAATAATGAAAAATGCAAAAGTCACCTCATCAACCAGGAAAATAAAAGTAACGATAAACTCGGAATTGACTTTCATGGGTCTTATCGTATGTACAAGTTACCTACCCCGACTGTCCAAATAGATACATACCTTGGTATCCTGTCGTTGAACCTCTATTGACGTTAACTACGGCTGGGTTGTTTATCGTGATATTGCTGTTGCCGTTCACACAAGGTGCAGCACTCAAACCTTTTGACCTTCTCGCATCTTCGACACCCGCATGTGCGTCTGGTAGAGCGGGTTTATACTACACGTACATAAAAAAAAGATATCAAATTATTGGGTGTGGTGTTTACCAGAGGGCAATCCTCCAACGTCGTCGTCATCCTCCTCCTCTTAGTGTCTGCTATTTCTACTAGGACATGTAAGTCTGCACAGAAGAAGGGCTGACATAAGCTGGTCTTTACCTCGAAAGCAATGCCTAAATTCCGCCATTGTTTTTCTAAAGATGTATACTTTTATGGGTCCGTCATTTACTTTCTAAAAAATATATGCCTTTTTGAGTCCGTCATTTATTTTCTAAAAATGTAAACTTTGTAAAAATGGATCCTACATAGTTATTTTGGATTATTTGACATAAAACATTCCCATCTTGGGGACATATAATATCTTTATCTTACCTGCCGAAATTCATCCATTGGTATTTCTCTGTGCCTACATGAAAATTGTACGGTTGGTGCTGGGAAGGATGGTTGTTTGTCACGGGCTTCCTTGAGGATATGCAATGGTTTGTCCTTGGGACCTTCATGTGGACGACCATGGGGACATTCTGAGCCACAGTGGAATTGGATGTGTGGAAACTGCTGCTTACGGAGATCTTCTACGAGTTTCCACATGTGTCGCAAGAGATCAAACGGGTTGCTGCCAGAATAAGGCTTTACAGATAACTCTATCAGGCTTTGTTCCGGGTGTTCCGTGTTAAGTTGTAACCAATAGTAGAATCTGCCTGTTGGTGCTTCCAGGGTGAACTCTCCACCTTCTCTAAATAAGTAACATTGTTCGTCCATTTCGCATTGTAGGTGAGATTGGTTTTGACATCGGGCCAGCAAACGAGTGAATAATGCATCAGGCATGAAATCGTTAAAGTCAAAGTAGTATTGGAAGATGTTCTCATCAGCCGGTACTGGAGCTCCATGAGGAAGCATTGATGGAACTATATAGTTGACGTTATCGTATATGTTACTTTCGTCTTCAGGAAGATCACTGCCCGAAATCTTACATATCAGACCTTTAGATTCAAGTATGGATAGCACTATATTCATAAAATCATCCCTACCGTCATGGTTAAAGAGGTGTTTGGCGAGGGTAAAATGCAACAAGCCTCTTTCACTGAGCAGCTTCCAGTACGGCATCAAACGTCCCTGCTTACTTTTTTCTGGAATTGAATTGATAGATTCAGCAGCATCCACAATTAAATGTTTGTCTAATACAACGTAATTAGACAACAACGGGTCGTCGGATTCAAAGAATATCTCTCCAATCTCATGAAAATATTTAAGCATCTCAGGAAAATCATACCAAGTACAACCAAACTCTTTTTCAACTTCCTCTATGGGCATTAACAAATCTGCTAAAAAGCCACCACTGAAAATATTCTTCCGTAACCTATTCACAAAACTCAAAAATCGCAGCCATCTGATCGGGAGACTTCTTTTAACAGACGACAGTTGGCTTGCTGTGTTCCAAATGGTTATTTTCAACCTGCGAATATCATCGTTTTTCCGCAGCTGATTGTCAATGGCAAAGAATGGCTTGTTACCATTCCAGACGATCCTTTCCAAAAACGGGTTATTTATTTTAGATAACTTGCCACTGAAATACTCTTGTATTTCACTAACCAAACGAGGATTTGTTACACCAATATGCGTTGCAACCAGCAGAATAGCAGACTTTGTGTGAGTTCGAACCGACCGTAGCCAAAATAAAATTCGCTTGTACTCCTTGTCACGTTCCACAACTTTGAGGAATCGCGTCACATCAAAAGCTATGACAAATACTGCATTTGGGGTCATGAATGTGTGGTGCGTATTGTAATATGTCTCCTGTCCTGCAAAATCGGCAATTCCCAACCACATTTGAAGATTTGGTCGAACGGAACCGTTTTCAGTGAGAAATAACAACTTCTGGTGTAAGTGATTCAAAATGGTCATTCCAAACACAGGTTCAACATTCCACTTTAAGTTGCAAATAAAGTATACAACCCATGGTATAACATTAAAATAAATTACACTCTGTATAGGATACGTTCTTCCAGATGCTAAATACTGAAATAAATATGCACTCAATATAATCAAATGCATCAGAATTTGATCCGTAAAAGATTCTGCTTGTATTTCACTTGGCACATTGATAAACAATATGCATCCTACATTGTATGTTACAAACATCACCAATCCTAGCGCTGTACCGTACACAAACACACTCAATTCCCCATCAATTTCGAACAATGTACAAACACTACATATGAACAAATACACAAACAATTCAAGAACCGGAAGAAAATGAAATTTCAGTACGGTTGATATTATCGCTCGCACTGCCAAACCTACAGTAATACCTACACTTAATATAAACAGGGTTTGCCTTTGTGAATCTACAGAATTTACAGCCCAACACAAACGATCGTCATCTTTCTCGTTTGTTAGTAAAGAAACACCATGATATATACCATACAACAGGCAAGGCATTCCAAAACCCCACAACAGTCCAAAATGCAAATTCCCACAGCAAGCCAAACGAGAGTAGTAGTGCTCAGTGCGACACGAGGATTGTCCTCCACAAGCATGTGCAAAAAACGAGGTAAGGCAAATGAATATAATGATACATTCCAGCCAATTGTGCCTCCAAATAAAAGAGAAAGAAGAATTATCGTAACAACTAATCGAATAATGAAAAGGCTTTTTATGTCAGAAAATTGAGGTATGGTCAAAATGTAGCAAACCCCACCAGACAATTGAGAGCTCCAAAAGCTCAGTAGTGTGATAAGTGCAAAAACAACGAAGACGACAGATAAGAAATCTTTTAGCCGGTACCGGATACTTCTTGCCACAGCTTTGAAATCGTTCACTGTTTGACGGATGATGTACCAACTAAGAGCATCTTCATATTCAGCTGTCCCGTCCAATTTCTTTTCCTGCCATGTGTCGTTAACAATGTTGACCTGGCACATCTTGGTTTTGATACCAGTAGTCGTTGGTTCATTGGGGTTAAATTCCTCGCCCATCAAGTTTTTTCGAAGACTCGTTTTGCCTGCCCTAGCATCGCCCAAAATTTGAACCATACAACGACGAGATGGACATAACCCAGATTTTGCGCCCTTTTCTGCCCAGTATACTGCGTAATCGGTATTCAAAAGAGCCTTTACTCCCAGACATCTCATCTTCAGATTCCACAGAAGAGCACTAATTGTGTTCACATTCATTGTATCTGTGAATAAAGAAGAAGTACACTGTAAAAATAGTTGATTAAAACGGCAAAAATGCTTATTTTGTTCCGCAAAACTTAAAGGTGCAACGAGAGATTTTGGGACATTTGTATTTGGCTACAGAATGCCTTGAAGGTGAAAACAAAAGACGATTTTGATTTGCATAATTTCAATAATAAGCATAGGCTCCTATAGTAAATTAGAAATTTCACAATTTTTATACCAAATGATTTATTCTCAGCTTAGTCATTTCACATAGGATATTTTTTGATAGAAAGCTTTACTTTAGTGCAGAAATCAGAATTTTCACATTTTTAGGGACACCTGTTATGTAAAATCTCTCGTTGCACCTTTAATGAAAGTTGAGTAAACCTTACCCATGGTATAGCATAAAATATATTTCGCTTAAACTTTGCCAAATGTTTACAAAGATTTTACACAACGAATGAGGTTATTTCCTTTTCTCTCAATGTTGAGTACTCTTCTTTACTGTGTTACTGTGTACTTCTTCTTTACTGTGTTAGAAAGACAGAGGTGGGATGACTAATGAGGAGGAGGAGAAAGAGCCGTGGGTTTGGATGTTCGAGCCCTGTTTTTTTTCTCAAAAGATGTTAAAGGTCCATGGTCCGATCGCTAATAGCCGCGTCTCCATGCCCAGGTACCCCAGATTTTATCGGAAGTGGTCAACATTTTGATATCAGAAGAAAGCTACTATTTTTCTCATTTACCCTATAAAATCTTAGGGCTAACGGACGTTTTTAGCTCTCACATCAAAACGGATTGAAGTATCGGCGCGAAACTTTACTGATGGGGTTTTGGGGTGAAGGCCATTCTATTAATACAAAACTTTAAATCAACCTATTTTGGCCTGACTTAGCACTCAGTCCCACGGTTTGCACTCTCAACCCTCTCGATTCTAGGTTTTTTTGCTACGCCCTTGGAGAAGGAGTGAGAGAGTGACAGACAGAGAGACAGAAAGTCAACAGAAGTGACATGACATGACTTGTCCCACTGGTACCACACAATGTACACACGGCAATGCAAAAACCGTCACACTTGAACTCTTGCTTCAAATGACATTAAACAGAATACATATGTCATTTTACTAATACCCAGGCGGCCAGCTTGATTTACCTGACATGGGATGCTGTGTAAGGTAAAGGTTGAGTGGTATCAACGTGTTTGCAGCAGGCCGGGACCCTCCTAATCAACTTCTATATGTGTACAACCCCCTGATATAGTTTTTGCCAGGTCCACCAGAATCCAATGGAAGTTATATACTCTGGTAAGTGTACAATCTACAACAAACCTAAAATGGCCACAAAACTTGGAAAATATATATAGCGTCTCCATTTTCCTTACCAATTTTATGGTTTCTATAGTTTTACGCTGTACAATACGTGACACACAAACAACCACTACATACAGGGTGTCCACAAAATGGGGCAAGGCAAAATCACCCTCGTTGGAGGTGAAAACAATAGAGTAGTGACGTGATATTTACATTATGTCATAAACGAAGCCTTAGCTTTTGAATACTGATTACAGCATCCGATTTGGTTGTTGCAATATAGATATATGATGAATATTCCAAGAGAGTGTGAAATATCAATTTTGCCACTTTTCACAGAATGGGATAACTTAACACAATCGAATCATGCATAGCTATTCATGTTGATAAGACACTTTATTGATCATCCATCACACAGTTATAATGCTGGATCTTTGTTTCTTGTTGCTTCAAATCAATGTTTCTATTTCTGTGCAAACATTCTAAAAATTGACTTCATGAATTAAAATAGAGCACACTCAGCTGAAAACATAGACATTATCAAACAATTATAAATGGCACATCTTGCTTAAATAATACACGCTTTTAAGAGTTCTGGAAAACGGAACTTCTGTTCTTGAAGTAAATTGAAAATACAAATAACCATAGTTCTGTAATCAAATTGAATTGCACATGACTATTTAAATGATAATGGAACTCTTTTGATGTGTATTTGCAGGTTCTGATGTAAAATCATAAATCAATAAGCCATATCAACCTATCAACATGATGATTTGAAACTACTGAAACCGGCAGAGCATTGAAAAAGAGAACCGACGAACACCAGAAAGCGACTCAGACGGGCAACACACAAAAATCGGCTATCGCCGAGCATGTGTGGAATGACCAACATAACATTGACTGGGACAAAACTACAATTCTGGACAGGAATACTAATTGGACTGAAAGGAAACTCATGGAAGCTTTGTACATCAAGTCTACCCCTAACAACTTCAATAGAGACATCATCATCATCAGCCTTTTGTGGACAGACAAAAAGGCAATAGGGACAAAGGAGCAGAAATTCCTCCTGAATGGAGTAGACTACTCAAAGGATGCCTCTCGACCAATGAACCGGAAACTTAATTACTGGGATATCCTTTGATCATCGGTTATTGTTCCACTCCTGGATTCCAGTTGATAGTGGAATAGCCTCTACTTTTTTTGTAGATGGAGGTATGAATTGAGGGGATTAGTGTATAAAAATTTAGTACGTGTATTTGTGGTATGATGTGCGCTATAGCCATGATAGCCAACCCTGAGCGGTTGGGCCATTCACAGTACCAATCAATAGTCAGAGCATAAACCCTAGAATGTTCAAAGAAAGCGCAAACTAAATCCAGGAATAGTAGGCGTGTTCACACGGTCGGACGTAAAGGGGAGCGTAACTTTGGTTGGATTAGCGGGTGGCGTAAGTCCTACCTGATGTGGACCTTTTTCCCCCTTTTCTTTGTAATATTTCCATATCGCCTGTACACTTTAATGATTTGTAAAGAAATTCATTTTTGATTTTTAAACTGTCGAACCACTCATGGTCTTTCATTTTTCTGATTAATAACGTCACCTCATATCCTTCCTTTTAGTGAGAAAGAACTGCAAAAATGTACTAAATTTCATGATTTTAAAAAGACCTTTAGAGGGCGCGCTCTGCCACACCGCTAAAAGACCATTTGCACGATCCCCGAAATGCATCTCGTTTGGTGCCCATTTCCATCCGGGAACTTGTACCAGAGGTCATGTTTACAAAAAAAAAATTGTTGTTCGTTCGAGTCGCCGAACAGTGCCTAAAATTACAATACAAAGTACCTTTCCACGTGAAGTTAATCTTACAAAAATGTAGAAGAATACCTATGGAACAAAAAACAATCGAGGCACTGGTGTTGAAATTCACGACAAAACGTGATATTTTCGATCGTAACTGTGCCCTACTTGTCACCTGACGGACGATTACACAACTATAGTGCAACGTCACAGATAGGGTAAGTTTTCTGGTATTTTCGTTACGCTCATAACCGTATGTTTGTAGCCGACTTGAGGCTGGTATAAGTTCCCGGATGGAAATGGGCACCGAATGAGATGCATTTCGGGGATCGTGCAAATGGTCTATTGCTGCATGACAACTACCGCCGCATGCGTGACTCCAAGCTGAGACTAATAAAAATGCTGTCGTTTATTAATTTCGAAGCTTTTCGAATTGCCAGACTACCCATTATCCCTCAAGAGTTTGATCATCGCAATGCAAAAATGCGAAAATTTGCTGACAAACTTTACCATTTTTACAAAAATTCTAGAGGGTGTCCACGAAAGTTTATGTCACATTGATTGTATAAATAGTTCTTCAGCAATGACAGTTGTTGAGGGTGGACACCCTACGTTTTAATGGATGTATTGGAATTTGCCTGCATATTTTAGTCATGCTTTCAATGTGTAGTCGGATATTTCGCGTTGCCGATTTAAAGCAACGGCTATGTTGCAAGTTTGAATCGTGTTACCACGATTGTAAACGTGCACACTGTGACAGGGTGTATCGTTCCGTAGTATTGTGTTGTAACCCCATACTAGGGAATAATTACGCAGTACGTATGCCCGGGGGCGGGGGTGGGGTGGTGGGGTGGGTCACATAAGAAATGGGTATGGATGTAGGCGGTTACTGTAGTTGGGTGAGAGACAGACAAAAATAAAATGCCACAAAAATAGGGGGTTTCGGGCGTGACCAATTTGCATGCAAAATTTTCCAAAAATGTAGTCTTTTTAAAAATTTGCAAAAATTTACCAAAAATAGGGGTCATTGGGTGAAAATGAATTTTTAACTACTTAGTTCCTCAGGGTAGACAAGGATGGATTTTATTAATTCTTTTTAAAAAAAAAAAAAAAAAAAAATGGGGTTGAAAAAAAAAAACCATATGCATTGGCCGGATTCGAACCGGCTAACCTCCGATTATTTATTTACTAGGACGGCGACAATCCACTAATTCCCCTCACGCCATTGTACGCCAATATTGTAATCGTCTCCACATGCCGTCGGACATAAGTCACTAATTACCGCGAACTAAATTTGATCGGTTTTAGGTGGATATAAATTGCCGTTGAACGAAATCGGGGTTTAAACTCTATCCGTTGTTTCGGACCTAACTAGGCTTAGTCCGACGATTTAATGCCGAAGAAGAGAAGGGTTAAGTCCGGTCGTAACTTTAATATGACCGGTTTCGTAAAGTACGTGTGGACGAGTTCTATCGGAACTAACGGAGGCATTTTCGTGTCTTTGAAGTAAAGCACGGAAAACAGTGGCATTACTCGGGATGGGCGAAGTGGGGCGACTCAGGCACCCTGGGAAAAAAAAACGGGGAGAAAACTTGCAGGCAAGGGAGAAAAAAGGGGGCAAGGGAGAAAGGAGGGGAGAAGGAAAGAGTGTAGTAAAAGAGGAGAGGAGAGCCAGGGAGAAGCCGGGTGTTTTGATGTTAGGATTTACAGCATGAGAGGGCTGACACCGTCTCATATTGCGACTCAGAAATAAGTCAGCCGGGCACAAGCGAAGCGAGTACATTAAAAGTTTCCCAAATCCTACATTATTGATTTTTCGAAAATCCTGGGATACGCCACTGGATTCTGGTGGAGCATAATCTTTACAGTCAAAACTGCAAGGGGACAGAATGGGAAATCTACAGGTCTTGCCCACACTTGATAGAGGTTACGGCGTTTACGGCCCCTGATGGAAGAAAGCCCAGCTCGGCATTCTGCATGATTCGAAATGTACAACCAAACAGGCTTCTTCTTACACTCGTCCTCTTCGAGCAAGGTTTAAGCCTGATCGGTGGTAGGGTTAGCATCAAGGTGAAGTTTTAATTTTTCAGATTATTTTTTGTTGTTGAATCAAATTAGGATTATCCCTAATATCTCAAGTCACTTGGAAACATGGTTTTACACAAAGTTACAAGGGGTGGAGACCTTTGGATCAGGCAATTTTTTAACGGTGGTGTAAAAAAAACATCACAGACGACTTTTTTTCATATAAATTAATTGGTCTTAGTTTTTTACCTTTCAAATTTTCTAAGGTTTTGTTTATATAACCTTAACATTAGCTTGAAATTTATTCTAAGGAAACCCAACAACTATTAGAAAATATTTCTACAGAAATAGTTCTGTCACACGGTTGTTAGCATTTTGATGCAAAATTGTCCATACGTGATGACAAAAAGAATGTACAAAGTGGTTTTATTCCTTAGCAGGTCAGAAATTAGAAAAAAAAAACACGCTGAGCAATCGTTGACCTGCACTACGTGTGAATGAAAGTTTAAACTTAAATCAATTAGATGTATCTTCACCAAAATTGAAATTGAAAATCATGACAGACGGACACTTTTTCATCACGGACGGACATTCCTTTTGTATTGGTTGTCACAGAGAAAGTATCATTTTCACCAAAATGAATTGATTTTGCCATTAATTACCAATTAAATGGTCATTGTGAGAGTTACTTATTTCGATAAGTAACGATGTTTTCACATGTTTCTTTCATATTTTAATCATTATTCTAACCTTCTTTGTGTGAAAGTTTATAACTCCGATGCCAGTTCCCATGGACCACATACGGTCAGCTAATACCGGTAATAAGCTTATCGGACTTAAAGTTATGTCGGATCTAAGCGCTAATACCGTTAGATGCGCGTCCACACGACCAAATTTAAGTCCGATAGTAATACCGACAGGATTTAGATCCGATCAGTGCGCGTCCACACGGCAACGTTAAGTCCGACGTTAATACCGACCAGAGTTAGTACCGGTATTAAGTGACTTAAGTCCGACCGTGTGGACACGACTTATGTCAATATGGGAAAGCCAGCTGTAGATGGCATTTCTTTTCAATATAGAAAACTCTGTCTTTGAAACTGGCAACTTTACATTGTTATGCATTCCCGACATAAAGTGCAAAATACCATCGTACTGCAAATCTCACGTGTTTTGTGCCATGTGACTAAGTCTAGACATAATGAGTCACGCAGCCTCCCCTACATGACAACTAAGCCACAATCCACTGAGTCACTGGTCAGAGCTTAGATTTGGTTTTGAATGACATCGTATTGTTGAGGTCTCACAAAAATCAATATGTGGATGGGGGATATGGATTTCAAAACCAGCTTATGCCAAAACAGCGTGAGCACAAGCCTTTGTTATTCACGAGTCGTATTCTTGTAGCTATTGATTAATCAGGCATTTAAGGTATTTTACGCCACTCTTACTCCTGGCTAGACCCAGGAGTAGCGGGAGCTGTTGAGACGACAGGCACCAGGCGTAAGTTTGACCTACTTTTGCAGCAAGACCGTGTGAATTCTTGAACTGCGGATAAACTCACGCGTGGGTAATCCAAGACAAGCAAATGCTATGCTTATAGGTATGCACCAATAGACATCAAGAGGTAGGGTGGAATGTTTAAAAAAATACACCACAAGTGACTCGAAAAAATACCTCATTGAGGAATATCAAAACATTCCCTTGCCCACCTCTAAAACGAAGGTATACTTGAAGAAATAAAACGAACTTCCTGGCCGAAGACGGCGAATACCTAGCCCAACATTCCATGCTCTTCCTAAATCTAATGGTGAATCCCTTATTGTATCGATTTCTACATAATAAATTATTTTACAGATAAGTTTCTCACGCAATGGGATAAGTTGGTCCACATAACAGGTACAAGTTGAGCTACTGTGTTAATTACTATACAACCAGACACTATACAACCAGACACTTGTATTTTCCTTCTTTACCATTTCTATTTTTTATGAGATTTGCACGACTCTAAACATGCTTTTAATGCTCGGTTACCAGAGCTGTTCATCTTAGCCCACGTTGGACATTTTTAATGGTATTGAGATATTTTGATAAAGTATTCCAGTAACAAGTCGTACTTTACTGCAAAAGAGTCATTCGTAATCTAGAGCATGAGCAGAATATCCCCGGTGGGTGGGTGGGGGGGGGGGGGTCTCAAGTTTGGTTTGGGTAGGGACGTGCCTCCGAGACTCTGGAAGTAGGATCCATATACTCTGTCCAGCTCGAAGTATGAAGTATCACTCACAATTCCATAGCCAACACTCACACGTTGATTGCAATGCGCGAGCGATAAATCTCTGTCTGTATAATAAATTATTTACGTCGCATCACTTGGCGGATGAATATTAAGAAATCATTATGTGCGGCCCCTGGACTTCGCGCGGATATACTGCGCGAATAAATGCTCAGAAAATCACACTGGGATCGATGTTGTTTAACCAGCGGTAAATACAAACAACCCCAGTACAAATATTATTATTTGCAAATCGCAGACGATACGGCTTTTAAAAATGGAGGATCGTCAGTCTCAAAAGCGTGTTTTTTCGCCGCTTTCACCCAAAGTACTGTTTCACAAACACTGCAAAGGTGCAGCATTGACGAGGAAAGAAAAGGAAATTATTCTGAATGTTTATTGTTATTTTCGGCGTGAGTTTTCCGAGCTTCTGGTTGATGACATCGTCCGTACAACAGCGGATGCCTGCGGGGTTTCCAAAACAGTTGTATACTCGGCAAGAAAGGAAAAAAAGGAATTTGCAAGTGGCAAAACTTCGGAGATAAAAGACGGCCGTCAAAAATCAAAGAAGCCAAATAGAGATCATTTAAGGGAGTACCCAAGTTATTTTGAAAGTGCAGTTAGGAGCAAAATTCACTATGATTTCTTCCACAAGAACAAGCCACCAACCCTTCGCAAGTTACCTGCAGCAATTCGTGAAGATCCCCAGTTGCCAAACATGAGCCTTAGTGCACTTCATAATGTGTTGCAAAAAATAGGATTTGTCTACGCCTCCAGGAAAAGAAATTCTGTATTGATGGAGCGTTCAGACATCACCGAGTGGAGACACAGGTATCTCAGAGCCATAAAAAAACACAGGAAAGAGGGGTCGCAACATCATATACACCGATGAAACCTGGATTAATGCAGGGCATACCAGAAATAAAGTATGGTAGGACAAGAATGTAAGAAGTAGGAGAGGAGCATTTCTTGAAGGTGTAACAGTTGGGCTCAAGCAACCTTCGGGAAAAGGCGAGAGGCTGATAATCACACATGCTGGCAGTGCACAAGCAGGGTTTGTCCCTAACGCAGGCTTAATCGTCCAGTCAAAGAAGAGTGAAGGGGATTATCATGGTGAAATGAACGCTGAACTCTATGAAAAATGGTTTACTGAAAAAATGTTACCAAATATACCCCCAAAGTCTGTTATAGTCATGGACAACGCACCCTACCATTCTGCCAAAGTAGAATTACTACCGATAAAGGGGTGGAAGAAGGCAGAGATCCAAGAATGGCTCACCAGCAAAGGCATTCACTGGGAAGATGACATGATAATTGCCGAACTTCTCAAGCTGGTTGACCCTGTACGTGATCAGTTGGATGCCAAGAAAATTGATCAACTTGCAGAACAAGCAGGCCATAAGGTTCTTCGGCTTCCACCCTACCACTGTGAATTGAATAGTATTGAAAATGTAAGTATCACCCGAGGTCCTAATATACCGCAAAACCCATCAATTTTGTGATGTTAGCCTACTGCCAATATTTTTTTCTCTCAACTGTCCTTTTCTGACTGAGCAATATGGAGCCCCCAAAGTGACATGTTAGAAATATTTTTTTGGAAATTATTCTGAGACAAGATATTGAAAAAAATTATCTTGAGATGATAAAACTTATCCTGATAATAAAATTATCCCAGGGTAAGATCTTGAGGTCATAAAATGATCGAGATAATTATCCCTATCCCAAGATCTTATCTTGATATAATAAAATAATTCCGTTGAGATAAATAACATATCTTGAGAGAAAGTAACCTTACTCTACTTTGAGATAATTAAATTATCCCTACCCCAAGATCTTATCTTGAGGAAATAAAATTCTCTCAAGATCTTATCTCGAATAATAAAATTAATCTTGCAAAAATTAGGATCAGTAAAATTATCCTGAGATCTTTTTCTACCACAGGGCTTGAATCTTGAATCGTAACCTCCAGAAGAAGCAACTTGCTTATCCAAGGAGTCTCGTGCTGTGAAGTCGTGCAAACTCGTACCCAAACAAAATATATACAAGGTGCAATAACGTACAAGTAAAAAACAAATGTCCAATTTAAATGTTGAGATGGGTTGGTGTTGGTTGCAGTCCCCTAATAACTGGGAGCGCAAGGTCCTGGAACTGGTGGATTGACAGAGCTGAGACCACAGGCGTTGGAAGTCTATTCCAAACTGGTATAGTG